>ML792830.1:8496-19814 GCA_009831015.1 Picea engelmannii
ATTTTTTTTATGCTGATTTTAAGGTTTTTTTGAACTATTTTTTGCGTTTTGAAGGCCATTTTTGAAAAAGGTTGTACTTTTGACCCCGTTTAAAAAAATGGTACTACATGTAGCACCACTTTTTGATTTGGGGGTTGATTTGGATGTTTTATGCAAAAATATGGGTTTTTTAGGCCAGAGTTATCGTTTTGAGGTCACAGTTTTCATTAAGTCGATAACTATGTTAAAAACCCCAATCATATTCACTAGTTTTGTTATACTCTTCAAATTTCTTGTGAAATATATGTTCTTAGAAAATTGAAGTGTTAGGGTTTGTGCCATAGGGTTCCAATCGCAATTGCATGATCTCATTTTAATTTGTTGGTGTTGATATTTCATGCAGGTTCTTGAATTGGTTGTAAATGTAGCAAAGGATAACAAGAATAATGGGATTAGTCCATGGCATATCCTTTTCATTGTAATTTTACACATTTATAGATGCTCATTTTATGGAATAGTCTTCTAATTTGTAGATGTTGATTTTGTAGAATAGTCTGTTAATTCCTTATACAAATTTTACATTTGTAGATTCACTACTACACTTTTAAAAGTGAGTCGGATCAAACTTGATGAAATTCCGTTCAAATTTCCTTTTGACTTCTCCTAGCTATTTTATTTGTTCACCCTCACAAGTTGCCTCTAAATTCATTGTCACCCTTGCATGCCACACTATTCTTTGTCACCAATATATATATATATATATATATATATATATATATATATACTTAATGTTGAATTTGATAGAAATTTTATTAGAAAATCAAAATTCAGTTTTTTCAAATTAATATGAATCTCTACACTGATATACTTTACAATTGTCTCATATCACAAGTTGATTTGTTATAAACATTTCTTCTTTATATTCAGGGGACTGACATGACATTATACTTATCTTGAGATACTAGCACATGAAAGTGGATTTCCACATGGATAAATTAGTGTGCTTTCAGAAACTGGAGAATGTTGTTGGGCCCTTCATTTTTGGATAAGGAATTACGCAAGTTTTGACTAAGCATGAGTTGCGCAAGCTTCATCAGAGGCCTAGAGAAAGATCAACATAAAGCAATTGTAAAATTCAGTGCAACGCCAGCTAAGCAACAAACAGTTGCAACAAAACAAGAAAGAATGCAAGCCGAGAAGGAGGACACAACCCAGCTTATATATAGGGATGAACATAATTGTAAAAGAGTTAGTTGGGTTGTTGTTGAGTTGATTGATTTAGTCATTATTGTTGTTTTTACCCAGTCAGATCAGTTGTTGATTGTTGTAAGTCGAGTTAATTCAAGTCTTGATTCTGTAATGGATGGGATCTATCAGTTTTGAGAATTGGAGATCTACGACATGAGTCCAGAGCCAAGATTTTGTACAACGCACTACTGTGTAATTCTGAGTCTATAATCAGAGAAGGATTCTGAAGATAATATGAAGAAGGACCTAAATTTTCAAATATGATGTGTCTCTATCTTTTTACTTATGCATTACAGTATTTCCTTATGGCTTATGAGTTCTATTTGATGGTTCTATGTTTAAATGCTCTCTAGCAATGTAAGTAGGTTCGATTGTTGCACATGTATGTTTCAGATTTATTCATGTCTCTTGTGCAAGATCAAGAATGAGTCCTGAAGGCTCTATGGATCCCCTTAAGTCTTTTCCCTACCCTTCCCTATATATATGTTTCAGCAGCACTTCGGGTGAGACTTATTCTCTTCAAAGGAGATGAAAATGTCAGTGCTCTAGACTACACGATACCTTTTGTTGGTAACCTGACAAGGACCCTGGTCTGATCAAACTCACACCAACAAAATGGTTTCGTTGTCGAGAAATGTGTTAAAAGGGAACCTGTAGGGAGAATTCTTCCATCGATCCATAGATCTGGTGTTGATCAATCGTGAGAAAGGAACTGTGATGCCTTCATATGGAAAGAAGCGAAACTAAGGAGAAAAACAGTGGAAAACACCTGCGAAGTAATATTTTACTCAAAAAGATCGATCGACCAGTACGATATTTTTTGGGTTAAATTCCAAAAATAAATTTATATTGGATAAAGAGGCTCCAAGAAGCTCCAGATTTCCAAGGGCGGGTTAAGAGGATATGCGCGTGGGATACTGAGAAGCTAGCATCACTTCAAAGGTTAGATTATCTAGTTACATGAGCTGTGGATTTCTAGGTTAGCGTTGTTGGCATCATAAGTCACTCCTGGATTGCAGCAGGAGTAAGCCTGAGGCCCATTAGTTTATGTCACGATTTGTTAAAAAGGGGTGATCGAATGGAAGTAAACTCAGAACAATATCGCTCACTCAAAAAACTGGGTTGGAACAGCAAGGACATACAAGATCTCGATCTAACTTAAGCCAGTAAATTTGCATAGTGGTGAGTAAGTGAAAGAAAAGAAAAGGGAAAAGTCTTAGATATGAGATCCTCTCAGACCAGAGAAACTTCAAAGTAAACCTCAAACGTTGCAGAACTAATACAATCAAACATGCATTATATAGTTACAGCAACACCCGATCGGATCATCCATACCCGGGCTTCGGATTCAGAGAAAAAAGGAAAGGAGGAGACTGGCCACCATTAAACAAGAAATCTCAAAATATCATTCTATAACTAGAGAACCAGAGGCTTTGTTAAAGCTTTACAGTCGGGAGCTTTGCTCTACCATCGATATCTTTACAAAAATACCAAAACTGAGTATATATACTCAGAGCAATTCGCTCTCTTGGAAGCAAGAGGGTAGATGAGACATTAAAGTCTAACTTAGCATGCGTAGGTTCTTCTGATCAGTCGAGGACATCAGATCGGCATGGCTCTTTTAGGAAAACCTGCACACAGGATGATATTGGGCAGACTACCTGCCAGAACCTCCATGCCATGCATTCATGTCTTGAGCTGAGGTCTCAACCACCTGCTCAATATTCATTAACTGTTTTTTCCGTGGAGGGTGACTGAGACTAAAAACATAAAGGAGTGACCCCTTTGTCCTTTGAAGTCCCGGTAGCCAAAATGTCGAAATGGCTCCCGGGCGCTTTTTCATTTCGCGTTTCAGGTTTCGGGGATTCCTATGCAGTGGAGGAGTGACCCCTTTGTCCTTTGAAGTCCCGATAGTTGAAATGCCAAAATGGCTTTTGGGTGCTTTTTGAATTTCAGGTTTCGGGGATTCTCGATGCAGTGGAAGAGAGACCCCTTTGTCCTTTGAACTCCTAGTAGCCGAAATTCCAAAATCACTTTTCGCATTTTGGGTTTCGGGGATTCCCAATGAAGTGGAGGAGTGACCCCTTTGTCCTTTGAAGTCCCGGTAGCTGAAATGCCAAAATGACTCCTGGGCGCTTTTTCATTTCGCGTTTCAGGTTTCGAGGATTCCCGATGTAATGGAAGAGTGGCTCCCTTGTCTCTTGAACTCCTGGTAGCCGAAATGTCGAAATGGATTTTCATGTTTTGAGTTTTGGGGATTCTCAATCCAGTGGAAGAGAGACCCCGTGTCTTTTGAAGTCCTGGTAGCCGAAATGCCAAAATGGCTTCCGGGCACTTTTTCAATTCGCGTTTTGGGTTTTGGGGATTCTTGATGCATTGCAAGAACGGCTCCCTTGTCTCTTGAACTCTCGGTAGCCAGAATGTCGAAATGGCTTTTGGGTGCTTTTCACATTTCAGGTTTTGGGGTTTCTCGATGTAGTGGAAGAGAGACCCCGTGTCTTTTGAAGTCCCGGTATCCGAAATCGCGAAACGGCTAATCACTTCGCGACTTTGGCCATAAGAGACGAGCCCATGCACTAAACCTCATGAAATTCTGCGATTCAAGCTTACCTGATGATCGTTGATCTGCTCCATCTGTGGATCCTTGCCATTGAAAACAAAATTCCCGCTCGCTTGATTTTAAGCCCGAAATGGACTTTTTTTGTGCGTTGCGCTTGGCGCTCATGACTGCGGCCTTTGAATAAAACTCATTTGATGGGTTTTTAAACCCCATTTCTATGCATTTACACCAAGGGTCTGAAATCAGAGAGAAGAAACACCTTGCAAGAATTGGCGCTAACATTAGGCTCCATGGGGAATAGAGTTGTCCCTGCGATGCTCTAAGAACTCCTTCTGAAATTCCAGTTGCCTCGTGTTGGGATATGGATTCATTTATTAAGCCGAAAATAAACAGAAAAACAATAAAAACAATATTTACAAAAAACAGAGGAGTCGTCTAAGGCTCAAACAAAACATTTCTTCAGGAAATGCCCATTGACTGGGCCGTTAAAAACTTCTTCACCCTCCAAATCCTGCAACCTGTACGTGTTATTTAAGACTACTTCAGATATTTTGAAGGGCCCGATCCAAAGGGCATCAAACTTGTTGTGTTTGCCCCTATCCTACCTGGGTGCATCCCACTTAAGCACAAAATCTCCTAGCTCGAATTCCTCCTTCCGGACCTTCCTGTCAAAGGTGTGCTTGATCTTCTACTGATGACTACGAGTTGTGTCCTTCACCTGCTCCCTGATCTACTGCACTTCAACCACTTGATGAATTCTTCTGACCATATGATCTGGCTCTCCTTCATGATCTTGAAATAATTTAGCTACAGGTAAAGCGAGATGAGTGGGAAACACAACCTCCGTCCCATAAATAAGAAGAAAAGGTGAGGTTCCCAAGGACTTCTTTGTTGTCACTCGATCAGCCCATAGAGAGAATATGAGCTTTGAATCACAGGCCCTCTTATTGTCTTCCAATAATCTTTTAATGAGTTTGATCAAACTTTTATTGGAATATTCTGCTAGTCTATTTCCTTGAGGATAATAGGGAGTGGAGTGAATTAGTGAAATCTTGAACTCCTCACAGAACTTAACCAGAGGCTCAGACTTGAAAGAAGTAGTATTATCGGTGAAAATTCTGCTGGGATAGCCAAATCTGGCTATGATATCCTCCAAGAAGCTGATAAATACCTTGTGCGAAGCACTCCTGGTGGGGACAGCTTCTATCCACTTGGTGAAATAGTCTGTTGCAGTTAGGATCCACCTATGTTGGCCACTTGAAGGAGGATGAATTTCCCCAATGAATTCCAACCCCCACTATTGAAAGGGGCTACTACAAGCTTTAGTGGCAGAGATTTGAGTTGTTGCTTTCCTGAGAACCTTTAGCATTTGATGCAAGCTCTGACTTCTCTGCAGACATCAGCGAATAAGGTGGGCTAGTAGTACCCAGCCCTGAGAATTGTGTGGGTTTTGGTCTTCCAGAAATGATGCCCTCCACAAAGGCCGTTGTGGAAATCAAACATAACTTTCTGGGCTTCCTGTGGATTCAGACACCTCAGAAACACCCCTAAAGGATCTCTCCAGTACAAGACTTGGTCAATAAGACAATATATGACCGCCTTGAGCTTTAAATATCTTACCTTGCTTTTTCCCATTCCATCAGGAGGCCTCAACTCTTGCAGAAAGTACAAAATGTCTCTGTACCAGGTGCATTATGCTAGTGATAGGACACCCTGAGAGATTTTGTTGGGCGACTCAGCTTGCTGATTTCCTAAGCAAGCATTGATGAAGCTAACCCCCAAGGACTTGAAATTGGATTCATCCAGGAGCTTGGCTAAACCCTACCCTTTTACCAACTTGGTGGGATTTATCTTCAGGTCAAACTCCAGGATCTTGGCAATCCATTTACCTCTTCTCCCATCTATGTCAAGCTGTATAAGGATGTCCTTCACATAAGCTGAGGGAACGTATGCAGTCACTCTTGAGTGCAAGACATAGACTCTAAAAGCCTTGAGAGCTCTCACCAAGGCATAGCCCTGCTTCTCTGTGATCTCATACCTGATTTCTGCATCTCTTAATGCCTTACTGGAGAAGGAAATGGGTTGCTCTCACCCTTCCTCATTTTTCTGCAATAAGACCGACGCTACTATATCAAAAGAAGCAAAAGAAAAAATTAGGAAATCCTTGGAATAATCAAGATTGATCAACACAGGTGCCTCAGTCAATGCCCTTTTTATTTGGATGAAAGACTCCCTGGGTTCAGCATTCCATTACTTATTTTCCCTTTCTAAGCATGGCTATGATGTGTTTCACCAACTCAACAAAATTTGAGATGAACCTCCTCAGAAAGTTAATCTTCCCCAAAAAAGCCTGAACTTCCTTTCTAGACCTAGAAAGTGACAGGGTCTGAATTGCCTCTACCCTATTAGGATCAATTCTCACTCCCTCTGTTGATACTATATGGCCTAACAGTCTCCCCTCCTTCATAGTAAACAAAGATTTCTTGGGATTTAAGGAAAGGCCAAACCTCCAGCATTTCAAGAAAACTTTCCTCAAGTGACAGCGGTGCTCCTTATCAGACCTGGAGAAGATTGTGATGTCATCCAGGTAGATCACCACAAACTGATATTTCTCCCTGATGAAGGGTATGTCCATGGCTCGCTAAAATGTTGCTCCTGCATTCATTAATCCAAAAGGTATTTTGGCATACATGAATGTGCCCCAAGGAGTAGTGAAGGTTGTTTTTTCTCTGTCCTTAGGCATGACTGATATCTGATTATAGCTAGAAAAATCGTCAATCATGGATATCCTAGATGCACCAGTTACCCTCTGCAATATGTGTTCCATGTTGGGCAAGGGATAGTTGTCTTTCTTTGAGCTCCTGTTCAGGTTCCTGAAATCGATGTAGAGCCTGATTTATTCACTTTTCTTCCTCACCAGGACCAAATTGGCTACCCACTCAGAATATCTCAAGGGGACAATGATTTGGGCATCTAGCAACTTCTTCACTTCTCTCTCCATGACAGGCAACAACATGGGATTTATCTTTCTTATCTTCTTCCTAAATGGTTTATCCTCTCCCTTCAATGGGATCTTGTGTTCAATGACAGATATGTCATATGTCTTGAGGTCTTCATAGGTCCATGCAAACACATCAGAAAATTCTTTTAATAACTCAGTATATTTGGCCCTCTGTTCTTTGGTCAAACTTCTTGACAACTTGAAAAACTTAGGCTCCTCCTGTGTGTCGATATTGCACTCCATTGTATCATCATTTCCATTTGAAACCCTACCCTTTACTGCCACATCATTCCCATCGAACAGTCTTTCTAAAGGGACTAGTCCCTTCGAAATGTGATTGCTAGGAAAATGAATAATATGGTGATTAGAAATTTTGTTTAAAAATACCTCAAGGTGAGGGTGATTTTCGAGATCAGGATCCTGATCAATGTGCAATGTAGAAAATTCATCGACGGATTGAAGAAATTTTTTGATTTCAAGATCGTCTTCGAATACCTTCCAATGCTTGATATTGTCTGGAACAGATGCCCTATATCTTATTTCAACCTCATATTTGATCTTAGGCGGTAGAGGGATCCTTAATAGACTAGCTAAGATGGCTAAGGAATTGGCCAAAGTATTTTCCTCTCTAGGAATAAAAGAAATGTTGAAATCCGGGAAGAAATTATCAATCAGGTCCCACACTTCCTTTCTGTAACCCCTAAGTTGAGGATGCTTAGCCCGATAAGCATTTCTGACTTGTTGGATTATCAAATCAGCATCTCTGAACACTGCTACCTCCTTAATTCCCATTTCTTTTGTAGCCCTCATACCCAGAACAAGAGCTTCATATTCTACCACATTATTAGTAGCTTCAAATTCTAGCTTGTATGACAGGGATATGGTTTCCTGCCAAGGGGACATAAGAACCACTCTAGTGCCAGTGCCTTCGCTGGAAGAAGCTCCGTCGAAGAACATTTTCCAAACAGAGGTGGTTGGAAGAGGTATCTCATGATTAAAAATGGGTTTCTTTTTTATTTGAAACGGGGCTTCAAGAGTCTCAATGATATGCAATAAACTAGACCCCAAATTAGTGTCAAGTGCAAAGATGGGGTGATTAGTGGGGTTTGCTTCATCACTGACAATGTAGGCCAGCTAAGCCTCTCTGTAAAACCTCCTGTGTTCCCCTCCATAGACTGGAATGGTGGCATATGTGATATCCATCTGTAATGTTCCTCCAAGTTTTCTAATCCAAGATCTTGAAAACAACATACCGAACTTGGGGGGAACATCAACTACTAGAATGTCTATTGCCACACTCTTCATTGGAAGCTGAAATAAAGAGACCACCAAGTCTTTGATCACTCCAAGGCATTGCACCCTCCTTGAATCAAAAGAGTACAAATCATGATAAGCCTTTGTCACTTCCAGTCCTAATTCTTCCATGATTATTTTGGGTATAAGGTTGTGGGAAGCTCCTGAATCCATGAGGCAATTATGCAGCACTTTATCATGTATGTTCAGGGATGTGTAGAAGGGAGGGGATGAATCATCTATGTCTTCTACCATGGGACCTAGGATGACTTTTGTCTTTACATATTGAAGATTTACTAAGTCTGTAGAAGGCTAGGGGGACTCAGATTGTAGCAGCTTAGAGAGGGACCTTTTGAAATCTTCATTTTTCACTAGCTCTGAGAGGGGTACGAGAATTCTAATATTTTGAGTTTCATGCTCAAAACTAAAGGAGGGAAAAGTCTTAGGAGATTCCCTTACCTCATAGACAGGTTCTTTGGCTGTTGGTGAAGTAGTCTGAGTTTTCTTTTCTTTAGTAGTGATTGTAGCAGGTTTAGCAAGTTTTTCCACTATGAGGGGTTGATCATGGCTATCAAAATTTCCTTCTTTCTTCTTTGACCTGAGATGATATCTATTAGGAGTCTTGTTGGCCTTTTCCCCTTTACCCAACTCATTGACTTGACTATTCATAAGGGATTCTTCATATATAGATTGAGTCAAATGGGGAAAAGGGAAGGTGTCTTCAATACAGTGAATTTCAAGGTCGAGCTCATCTATCTCCTCTCCTTCCTCATGAGCAACTAGGTTATTTTGGAGAGGGGTTTGAATCCTTTAATCATCTCTATCTTTGCTCCTTTGTTCCCTTGGCAAAGCTTGTGGCATATTGTTTCTAGGCCTTCTAAAGCCTCTGTTATCAATATTTTGGGGATTTCTGTACGTGGGCTTCCCTTCCAACTCCCACCTTTCCATTATAGCCGAAAGAGACTTTAGCACTTTAGTTACCTCATCCATCTGAAGGGGAAGGGGAGAGGAATTGGATCGAGAGGCTTCAGGTCTCTTCTTGGATATGTCTCTATTAGCCCTATTCTAGAGTCGCTCGATAGCCAATATGTTAGATTCTACTTCCATGGCTACATCTTGCATGTGATCCAGAGTAGTGGCTCTCCTTTCCCTCAATAGAAGGAAGAAATCGGGATCAAAAGTGCTAGCATAAGTGATCTTAGCAGAGGCTTCTGAGAGCTTTATTTTAGTAGGGATCTTATTGTACATTTTATTGAATCTCTTGGAGAAGTCAGAGACAGACTCTCCTTCCTTTCTCTTCAAAGACCCAAAATCTGTCATGTAATACATGAAGTCTTTTTTGTCTCCCCACTATCTCAAAAAGGAATTATCCAAAGCCTCAATTCCATCAATAGATCCAGGAGGCAGGGCCCTAAACCATTTTCTAGCCTCGCCTTCAAGGCTATGGATGAAAATCCTCATGCATACATCTGCATGCATGATAACATGATCATCTGTAAAAATGTAAAAGGCTTCAAGGTGTTCTTCCGCAGCTATGTCCCCTTCGCTTGTAAACTTGGGCAGCTGCTTAAGATAGCCATCTACTGGAAGGGCATTGAGAGGCTAAGGTAACAAAAGGGGAGCATACCTAGCATCTATTATAGCCTCCATTCTGGTCATGGGGGGATTTTCTCCTACCATAGGAATATTAGGTAGAGGAGAAATCAAAGGATAAGGGGCTCGAACAGGGGATACTGGAAATGAGCTTACAAGTGGATGGGGAAACAATGGGGGATTCAGAGAGAAGGCTAAGGGGCTTGAGTCAGTAGATGCTTCTCTCTATGAAGTAGCAACAACAGTAATAAGAGGAGGGGTGGTAAAGATGGGGGTGAGTAAATCTTATATGGTCTTAGGTCTATGCCAAGGTATAGCTTCAGGGGAGAGGGGAGTGACAAGGATTTCTCCCTCCAATCCCAGACCAAGAGGGGAGAACTCAACAGGAACACTCCCAAAATTCAGGAAACGGGAAACTTCAAAAAAGGGTCTGCTAGGAAGCTAAGAAGAAGAAAATGGAGTTCCTACAGAAGAAGATGGAAAATTACCTGGATCAGTAGTGGAAGTTTCTCCTTTAGAGGCCTTTCCTTTTCTACAAATCACCTCCAGATCAGCTTCAGGTGTATCTAGAGGCAGTTGTGGATGGGACCGTGTGTGTCTACCTCTAGAAGCCATAGCTAAAACAGCATGTTCGCCACAGTGGAGTCATCACAATGGAGTCACCAGGTGCACAGTAGCAATCTCGTAGGGCTTTGATGCCTAATGCACCTTCAGAATCAGAGGCTCGATGTCATTCAATCCCAATGAAAATTTTCAACTTTGTCCCCTGCAACGGCGCCAGAAATGTTGGCATCAGAAGTCACTACTGGATTGCAGCAGGAGTAAGCATGAGGCCCATCATTTTATGTCACGATTTGTTAAAAGGGGGTGATCGAATGTAAGTAAACTCAGAAGAATATCGCTCACTCAGAAAACTGGTTTGAAACAGCAAGGACATGAGAGGTATTGATCTAACTTAAGCCAATAAATTTCCATAGTGGTGAGTAAGTGAAAGAAAAGAAAGGGGAAAAGTCTCAGATATGAGATCCTCTCAGACCAGAGAAACTTCAAAGTAAACCTCAAACGTTGCAGAACTAATACAATCAAACATGCATTATATAGTTACAGCAACACCCGACTGAATCATCCATGCCCAGGCTTCGGATTCAGAGAAAAAAGGAAAGGAGGAGACTGGCCACCATTAAACAATAAATCTCAAAATATCATTCTATAACCAGAGAACCAGAGGCTTTGTTAAAGCTTTACAGTCAGAAGCTTTGCTCTACCATCGATATCTTTACAAAAAAAACAAAACTGAGTATATATACTCAGAGAAATTCACTCTCTTCGAAGCAAGAGGGTAGATGAGACATTAAAGTCTAACTTAGCATGCTCAGGTTCTTCTGATCAGTTGAGGACATCAGATCGGCATGGCTCTTTTAGGAAAACCTGCACATAGGACGATCTTGGGCAGACTGCCTGCCAGAACCTCCATGCCCTGCATTCATGGCTTGAGCTGAGGTCTCAACCACCTGCTCAATATTCATTAACCTCTTTTTCCATGGAGGGTGGCCGAGACTAAAAACATAAAGGAGTTACCCCTTTGTCCTTTGAAGTTCTGATAGCCGAAATGTCGAAATGGCTCCCGGGCGCTTTTTCATTTCG
>ML792830.1:25915-42108 GCA_009831015.1 Picea engelmannii
AACATAGGGACCACAGAGCAACCCAAGATAGCTATGGTGGTAGATTACTGGAATGAGAAAACCAGTCAGGAAATACAAAGTTTACTGCGGGAATATGAGGATTTGTTCCCAAAGACTTTTTCCAAGTTAAAGGGAATCAAAGGAGTCATGGGAGAAATGAAGATTGAGTTAAAACCAAGATCCAAGCCTGTCAGACATAGACCATATCGTCTTAACCCAAGAGTAAAAGAGAAAGTTAAGAAGGAGATAGATAAGATGTTAGAAGCAGGTCTCATTTTTGTAGTAGAAGAAGCAGAGTGGGTCATCCCGATAGTCATTCAAAGCAAGAAAGACGCAGAGGATATTAGATTCTATGTAGACTACAGAAGTCTCAACTCTGCATGTGTACATGACCCCTTCCCAACACCCTTTACAGACGAGGTGCTAGAATAGGTTGTGGGAAAGGAAGCATACTCATTCACAGATGGATTTTCAGGATCCCATCAAGTTAGGATCATTGAAGAGGACAAAAGAAATACTACTTTCATAATAGAATGGGGATCTTTTGCATACAACGTGATGCCATTTGGCTTAAAGAACACCCCTGCAGTTTTCTCCAGGATTGTGATAGCAGATTTTAGAGAGTTCATTCACAAATTATAGAAGTCTATATGTATGATTGGACAATATATAGCCTGCTCAAGGAACATGTAGCACTACTAAGGCTAATGTTTGATAGATGTAGAGAGTTGCAGATCTCATTGAATCTCAGAAAGTGTATCTTTTTTGTACCACATGGGAATTTTTTGGGCCATATAGTCTGTCGAGAAGGAGTATTGGTAGATCCAACCAAATTTGTGGCCATTGTGAATATTCCACCACCCACGAGTGCTAAGAAGTTGTACTCCACGCTGGGACACACAGGTTACTATCACAGGTTCATTCGAACATATTCCAACATTACTGTACCTCTGGAAAACCTACTGAAAAAGGATGAAATTTTCCAATGGACTCCCAAATGTGATAAAGCATTTGAGACACTTAAGGAGAAACTCATCACAACACCGATTCTGATATTCCCAAACTGGGAGAATGAATTTCACATCCATGTAGATGCTTCAAGAATTTTCTTAGGAACCATCTTAACGCAGCCTGGAGATGGAGCTATGGATCACCCTATCTATTTTTCAAGTCGGAAGTTGTCGCAAGCATAATGCAACTACACAATGATGGAAAGGGAGGGTTTGGCCATGATTTATGATTTGCATAAATTTGGACATTATTTGTTAGGGTCTCATCTCAAATTCTTCACTGATCATTCTACATTGAAATATCTCGTTAAAAAACCTATGTTGGAAGGGAGAATTTGTAGATGGTTGTTTCTATTTCAGGAATTTTCCTTTGAATTTATCATCAAGCTGGGAAGTTGCAATGTAGGACCTGATCACCTATCCAGGTTAGAGTCAGGGGAAAGTGACGGAGCGGTAGATGATCAACTCCCAGATGTATATTTGTTTAGGATTGAGGCAATACCGGAATACCTGGAGGACATAGAAATCTTTCTCAGTACAGGTTCCTATCCTGAAACCTATTCTGCAACCCAGAAATGCCATATGGTTGTTAGAGCAGTAGATTACCAGTTGATCGTCAAACAATTGTATAAACTAGGACTAGACAGCATTCTCAAACGGTGTGTTCTAGATCATGAAAGGCAAGATATACTCTAGGAATGCCATAGTGGAATTGCAGGAGGCCATGGAACATAAAGTTCTATAGGCAGGAATTTGGTGGGAAACACTCTTCAAGGATGCAAAAGTATATGCTAGATCATGTGATGTTTGTCAATGTGTGGGCAAGTCGTCATGCCGAGACGAACTACCTCTACAACCAGTTAGATATCTACAAGCATTTGAGAAATGGGCAGTTGACTTCATTGGACCAATCAACCCCATAGCCAAACATTCAAAGGCTAGGTACATAATTACCGCCACTGACTACCTTACTCATTGGGAAAAAGCAGTAGTTGTATAGGACTGTTCGATAGATACTACTGTCAGGTTCATTTTCAAGAATATCATTACTCGGTTTGGATGTCCCGGGAGCATAACCAGTGATCAGGGGGCTCATTTCATTAGCAGCACTATAGCAACACTTACAACAGAATTTTTGATTCAACATCACAAGAGCAATCCATACCACCCATAGGCCAATGGAACAGTTGAAGCCTTCAACATAATTTTGGAAAGGGGACTAACAAAGGTCTATTGCACAAATCGGGAGGACTGGGATGACTAAGTTCCAGCTGTACTATGGGATTACAGGACAAGCACAAAGAAACTCCACAGGTACACATCGTTCCAATTGGTTTATGGGAGAGAGGTAGTGGTGCCTGCAGAGTTCATCATTCCAAGTTTGTATATTGCACAAGTCACGTGCATGACAGAAGAGGAATCCATTGCGCAGAGACTTACAAAACTACAAGAACTCGAGGAGACCATATTTCTAGCGGAATTTCATCATTCGGTTGAAAAAGAAAGACAAAAATCTTGGCATGATAGGCACATTCAGACCAATGTATTCATGCAAGGAGACAAGGTGCTACTCTACGATAGTTGGTACCAGAAGCATCCTGGAAAGCTACATATGCATTGGTTGGGACCATTCATGATTGCGGAGATCCGACCATCAGGAGAAGTCAGACTCGCGCAAATGGATGGTGTGTTGCGACCAGGATGGGTGAATGGCGCTCACCTGAAGCCCTATCTGTCTCAAAACTGAGAAAGAGGGACTGTCTCTCTAGTCCAAAATAGCTTGTATAATAGTCAGATTTGAGTTTTCTGAAATTTTTGTAAGTTCAGTAATAAAGTCAATATGCGTAGTGTTTTTCCATGACACATAGTTCATTTTCTAATTAAGTGTTGTTTGATACATAACTAATGACTCAGTAGTGAAGGATTCAAATCTTAAGAGAATCCATTAATGACAGTCATTAATATGATGGGGACAACCTCTATGGTCGGAGAAAGGATGAATCTGAATACGATCTGAATCCATATGCCACACAAGCCTAGTCTAGCCAAAGCCTTTAGTTCCATTTCGGTACCATGTCTGAAGTTCGTTCAGCCATAAAGATGCCATCGAAGTTCGCACCCAGATACCCAACCTTCAAATGGAAAGGTATGAAATCAACCATGTCCCTATTCCACTCACGAAAATAAGTAAATGAAAAAATTGCCCAATAGGATTTACCCTGTTAAATTGTCTCGTCGGACAACTCAGATCCCGTTGCATCCATACAGTCATGATGAAAAACAGTTGCAGCTAAAATTTCCCATTAAGACAAGTATAAGGCCCTGAGAACTCGCCCATGAATGCATTGTTTCCAAACGAAGCATAGCCATTTATGAATTCAGTAGAGAAAACCAACCTGTACCATTGTGAAATCCTCCATCTTTAGCTTGTCGCAAAAGCCTGAATGTCGAGAGCCATAGCCAGCTGAAGTGCCATGTCGAAAGAAGTGGTACCAGAGGAGCCCTGTGACCCCCGGGTCGAGGTCGTGGGCGATCTCAAAGGGAAAGTGGATCATGTTAAGCTCCTCGATCTTGACCTCACGGATTCAATCTTGTTCCCACATATGCACACAAATGTATTTTGGGAGATGGCCCCGGATGGAATCGGAGGTATGCAATTTGTTCCAAAATAATACTTCATCAACTTATTCAATTCAACCATCATGAACTTAAGAGACCTACCAGTATTTGGTACCATGGGTGAGATTGCGCGATGCACGAAATCTCTGATAAGAAGGGTGCATGATAGAAGTATATGGTTGGATAAGCAGTATCCAATCCATGTTGAAGACACCCAACATATTACTAGACTATCCTCCCAAGGAGAGGATGTGTCAAAAGGATTCCAGAGTCTCGGTAAGCACGGGAAAAAGAAAGGATAGCTTAGCATGTATGAGAAATTCAACACAAAGAGGGGAGGACGCACAGCAGTAATCAAACCAATACTACCTGAGATAGTCAAGACTAGTTGTTACATCATAGCCAGAAGGGTTATGAGATCATACTATAAAGGTGAAAGCACTTTAGATGCATTATCAGTCGCTGACTTTTGTGCCAATGGAGCAGTGTTCAATTGGTTTAGTTACCTATTGGAGGAACTATCGGTAGCTTGCAAGGAAGCGCATGAGAAGGGATGAACCTTCACTTATGGATACCTACTTGTGTAATTCACAATGTTCAAATGGAAGCCACCTATGGGTAGATAGATGAAAATACCAGATAAGGGCTGCATGGCGAAGATGTTCGAGCCATGGAAGTCCAAACCATACTCGGAGAATACATCCTTCAACATCGCAGCATTTGTTAAATGGTATAATGGTCTGATAGACACAACGCATAGGTTGCACATCCCACGGGAGCTCCTCAACTGTAATACAATAAATATCGTCTTCAACATGAACCAGCACCATACATTTGTCTGGCCGAGACATGTCAGCATGGAACATTTCCACACAAGGATGTTATCATTCTATCTAGACAAGGAGGCCTTTGAAAAGGAAGTCATGTCATGGCCAGGAGTCAAATGCAATCCGTGCAAGTCCGGGATGCATTACATTTTGCCTACGGAGCTGCTGAAGAAAAAAGACAAGGAAGAAAGAGAAGGACCGAGCTCAGGCCCAGAGCCAAAGAAGCCTGACGCTCCAGTACAATCAAACTCCGAGGAGGAAAAAGAGATACAGTAGTTAGAGAAGAGTAAAATATTGGCCCTTCATCAGGTGCCAGACGATGTCGTGTTGTCAGGCATAGATGTTAACTAGATCTTGGGTGTTGTGTTTGGTACCAAACCATTGGTGAAGAGGCCCAGAACCGGGGTCTCACCGAACAAACCTCTGAACCCCCAACCCATTGCATCAGTTTCCCCCTGCACCCGCACGGTGGTCAAAGCCACCACTATCATTGATATTCAGGATGACCCGAAGCCTAAAAAAATTTAGTCTACATTCGTCACTGAGCACCCTCCATCACCACCACCACCCCAATCACCAAACCCCGCCACCACTATTCCACATCAGACCACAACCCCAAAGCCAATGCAACTCGATCAACCAAAGATAGTGGAGCGAAAACTCCTAGAAATAATTTGAGATTCACCCAAACCAACATCAAAAGTTTCTGGTCCAGACCCCAAAGAATCAGAGTCGAGCATGAAGTTGAATGATCTGAATCCAAACACCTAGGAACAATAGCCTGAGTCTTCAATGCAAGAAAAAGACTCTCGAACTAGAGAGGAGCCAGAAGACAAAAGCAACCAGCAAATCACCTCACTAGCCAAGGGTGAGGGTGATCAAGAAATCAAGGCACATGAATCAAAAGAACCGAAAGAATCGGAGATACCAGATGCTCAAAACAAACCAGAATCAAAAATCAGGTAGGATACGACATTTGCATGAGCACAAATGGAGTGGGTTCTCCAGAACCCTCAAAAATGCACTGAATTGATGCAACTCTGCATAGACAGAACATAGGTTCTGACTCTTTTTTCCACAGCGCTAAGGTTGAGGATCGCACCAGCGCCACCAACGGAGGAGGAGGTATAAACCTGCTCGGACCATTCAATGGCCAGTGGACTTCCATTGTAGACACGAGCACCCAGCAACGCAGCCCCTTCATCCACCGACCTAGTACAGTGGCCAACGATGCAATTATTTGGACTAATCCGAGCATCAATGGACCAATTAGATCAAAGGTTCCAGGAGGCCTAGAGATCTGTCGAGGTTGCAAGGAAGGAAGATTTTGTCGCGCAAACATGCAGGATACAACAAGAGCATGACAAACTCCAAGTCTAGCGCAAATTCGAAAAAGTGCAGGAAAGACTTGTTGAAGCTTGGCCAGAGATTCGGAAGGTTGTGCCCGACCTACCCGAAGCTAATGAGGTAGGCGAGCCAGAGAAATAGATCAAGCTGCTACAAGAGGCATGGACACAACTCGCTACTAGTGCTAAGAAACTAGAAGCAAAGCTACAATAGGTCCAGCAAGAAGCAGAGCAACATCCTCAGCAGTTGTAGGAGAAAATGCAGAAGATAATATTGCAAGGTAACAATGCCCAAGAAAAACTTCACAAGCACACAGTGGAATGCACCAAAATCTTCAGGGAAGTCGACGACTGGATGGGCATCATCGCTCTATGAAACCAAGTCTTGGAGGAGGTGCGCATAATGATCCAGGTGCTTAACAAAGAAGTTGCAGCCACAATGGACCCCATGGAGCAACAGCACAAGTTTGACCAAATCCAACAGGCCGACAATGAACTGAATACACTCTTTGAGGCACAGTCTGTAGCCAAGAAGGAGTTGTGTGACTTTCGACCTGTAATTCAGGCAGCCTACATGAAAATGCATCAAGTTGATGCAACAACAAATTCCAGGTGGAACTTGTTGGTCGAGGCCAAGACAAAGGAATATAGTAAAGAGATGACCCAACATTTTCTTGCAGAGGCATCACTCCTCGCCCGAAAATGGTAGGACAAAGTTGGAAGCTTTCAAGGAGTGAAACAACAAGCCTTAGAGTTAGTACCAGAGTTGAGTCCTTCGTTTGAATAGATAAAAGAAGAGAAAGAAAAAACAGAAGAGCCCAAGGAAGAAGAAAAGAAGGACAAGGGAAAATAGTAGATGCTCATGGAGGATGTGAAAGAACCAAGCACTTGACTCGAGGGCGAGTCAAGGATTGTGATCGGAGCCTGTTGGGCCCTTCGTTTTTGGATAAGGAATTGTACAAGTTTTGACTAAGCACGAGTTGTGTAAGATTCATTAGAGGCCTGGAGAAAGAGCAATAGAAAGAATTTGTGAAAGTCGCAATGCCAACTAAGCAACAAACGGTTGCAACAGAACAAGAAAGCATGCAAGCTGAGAAGGAAGACACGACCCAGCTTATATATAGGGATGAACATAATTGTAAAAGAGTTAGTCAGGTTGTTGTTGAGTTGATTGATTTAGTCATTCTTGTTGTTGTTACCCAGTAGAATCAGTTGTTGATTGTTGTAAGTCGAGTTAATTGAAGTCTTGAGTCTGTAATGGATGGGATCTATCAGTTTTGAGAATTGGAGATCTGTGACATGAGTCCAGAGCCAAGAGTTTGTACAGCGCACTACTGTGTAATTTTGAGTCTGTAATCAGAGAAGGATTCTGAAGATAATATGAAGAAGGACCTAAATTTTCAAATATGATGTGTCTCTATGTGTTTACTTATGCATTACAGTATTTCCTTATGGATTATGAGTTCTATTTGATGGTTCTACGTTTAAATGCTTGCTACCAACGTAAGTAGGTTCGATTCTTGCACATGTATGTTTCAAATCAGTTCATGTCTCTTGCGCAAGATCAAGAATCAGCCCTGAAGGCTCTATGGATCCTCTTAAGTCTTTTCCCTACCCTTCCCTATCTATCTGTCTCAGCAGTGCTTCGGGTTAGACTTCTTCTCTTCGGAGAAGATGAAAATTCCAGCGCTCTAGACTACATGGTACCTTTTGTTAATAACCTAAGAAGGACCCTGGTCTGATCAAACTCGCACCAACAAATGTGAATCCATTTCTAAGTGGAACCCAGAGTAAATTTGATCCCTATTCACTTTTCATAATGATCACTCGAAAATTATTTCAATATGCGGTGGTTCTATCAGTATGACCGATGCACAATCTTCTCTCATCATCTTTCCATATCGATGGCTGTGACTATTTCCCATGGAGGAGTGTTTCTTAAGATTCACGAGGTTATTTTTCCCAAGAAGTCTTCATATAATTATACTCTTCAACATCATCATTAGATGAAAGATACTTCTACACTACATTAGACCACATCCTCCAACTGACGAGAAGGACAACCAGCAAATGTATTATTGATATGAATTTCCATCTCGCCTCACCCATATCTCTGTACAAAATATGAGGCATATCCATTACTTTGTAAAACATCATAGCCATAACTCATGTCTAGAAAATATGGAATGCTCAAAGTACCCCGGTCATCTTTGAACCTAAATCTAAAAGGCAAAGAATTCATGTAAATCAAATTCGGAAATTAGATAAAAGTAGTGAGAGGGGTGATGAGCATCAATCTGCAACTTCTATGAAACCCTACCATGTATCATCATTAGACAATATTGGATGTTGTTGCTCAACAAAAACCACGTGCTCACCCAAATTTTACATCCACTTCGCTATGAAACCCTACCACGTTTCATCATTAGACAATATTAGCTAATATTTTATCTGAGTGTGCATATTAGAAATTTGGGAGATTGGACTCGATACATAAGGAGATTATTCCAGAAGGCAAGTTCAATGTACGATGTAAAATGTTTCAAGAAACTTAACTTGACAACTATATATTGACATTCATTTGGTATTGGAACCTTTTAAATGTGGCAGGATATCGTTTTAATAAAATGTTTTAATACTTAACAACTTGGCTATTGTCCAAGACTCAAATGTTTAGAAGGAATGAAAGCTTTAATCCTTTTATTTAATATTTATTTTCCAAGACTAAAATGTTTAGAAGGCATGAAATATTTTCTCGTTTTTTAACATAGTATTAAGGATTGCAAAGTTCATTTTGATGTTTAATGGATATCTATTTGTTTTTGTTAACTACAGTTTGATCGCATGCTCTCGGAGCTTGTGGTGATGAGGATGCGTTGCAATGGTTTCCTAGTCTTGAGAAAGGGTTGTAGTGAAACTTGCATCATCAAGCCTTTCCTTCAAAGGATAAAAAATGAATAATCTCAAGCTAATGTCATGTTTTTCTTAGCAAAAGTTTATGGTCGTGATGGGCTGATGAATCTTATAAGCATTGGCCCCATTCATATAAGGCCTAGTAAATCATTATCCATGGCACAAAAAAATTTAAATCTAGGTTTCAAATTATTGTTTTCCTTCAATTTGCATCTCAGACTTAGGTGTAGATGGGTTTGTGTTTATGTTCATATTAAATGGATTTATAATACACAATATTAAGAATGCACTCTACTTCTCTCTACAACGAATCTTCACATGGTTTTTTTTTTCTTTTTTCTTTTATGCTTGGTACAGCCATATTTAAGTATCTTTTATACAAAGCCTATGGTAGGATGGTGAATCCAATTTTTGGATCGGTGGGTTTACTATGTTCTTGGAATTGGCAACTTTGCTAAAGTAGCCATCGATATACAATACAACTTATGATACAATGGTAACAATACATTACCATCATCCTGAGAATACATAACAGTTAGAAAATTTTGTTTGTTGGCATGGTTGCTATGGAAGATAAAATGTATCAATGAATTAGAAATGGAAAGGACATGCATATTCCTACCATGGTGAGAATAATAATGCCAAGGACCATACTAGCTTCTTTCGCAGATGCAAATCACCAATAAAAAATCAATACCTCTGATGTATAAAGTTGTCCATTAATATTTATGTACTTGAACAACTAGGTAGGTTACATTTGTTGGTCGATGAATGAAGAAGGTGACTACATAGGCTTGATCATCACATCATTTTACAAAGAGCATGTGACATGTTCCTTCCTTTTGAGACATCTTTCATCTTCCTCACCAATTTACCTTTTGCAAAAGTGGAGATATCCAATGCTTTGAAATTGGTATCTGCAATCATATAGATTGCAACTCTGGATTGTTTTGGAAGTTTTTTCTGAACCCTTGTATCTTAAACTATCCCAAGAGGTTTCCTGTCACTTCTCATAAAAAACATTTGTCACTTCATTGAATTTTGTGTCCTCTATGAAAGTTGCTTAATAAGAATATTACCGACTTGGAGATTATATTCTCTAATGTTGTACAAAATCATCATAGCCCACAAAAACAGAAGGCATGGACGACCAGTAAATCATATCGTTGATGTCATTGCACTCAACTTTTTCAGCTTGTTTGCTCCTTCTTGAAAACACAAAATTTAAAACTAAAACAACTTCTGCAATTGAACTAGCATGCCAGATACATGATTTTGGCCATTTTAAGCTCCATCAAAATTCATATTATTTGAAAAAGTTGCAAAAACACCAAAACAGTGTGCGCAAATCAAAGCTTGAATCCTTTAATTAACAATGTAGCAAATTGAACGAAATGTAACCAGTTTCTTTGTATTAATCCCTTTTCCAGGAAAAGCATGCAGACTACGAAATGAACGTCTGCTAATAACCACAACATCCTAAAATTTTCAAACTTAACACTCAGTTTCAAAATTTAAGCATTCTCATATCCAGTACTCTATCAATGGTTCTAAAAGATTGCACAGACATCAAATTGACTCAGTGAAATCATCATGTGGTGCTCCCTTTGACTCATTGGAGCTACAAACCCAACCTTTAAAGGTATTTTAGCAAAGCTTTGATCGTCCTTGGATGGGATTTTGGTTGAGATTTTCTAGGGCATTTGGTTGCAAAGAACTTAAAGTACCGTCACTTGACATCTAGTTTTAATTTTCATGCCGTAAAGTGTTTTTTTTCAAACACGTCGTCACAGGGTGGACTTTTAAATTTTAATTTTAATTATTGTTATCTTATTTAAATTCTAATAATTTTGCATGACAACTTACTTCATTAGTTTTCAGGGACTAAGTTGACATGCAGCCCTTGTTTTGATATTGACATTGCTTCAATTTTTCTATGTGCATTGAAAATCCTCGTTAAGTAAAGTTTTTATCCTTGTAATATGTTTTTAAAACTAAGCATACTAAATCACATAGTTGTTTTATTTCACATTAATATAACTATGTTGATAGTTATTATAATCACTACATGGAGTATGTAGTGATTTTTTTTTAAATACCATATTGTAGTGTGTGTTGTTCACTCTAAACCTAATATTAGATTTGGGTTATTAGAGAGCCTAACAACATGGCCAACCCTTAATATGATTGTAGATTAGGGTTATTTAAGAGCCCAGCAACAAAGTCAACCATTGATTTTGTTGTTAAATTGATGGTAGTGGTGGTGGTGGTGGTGGTGGTTAACATCCATTAAGACCAAATTTGGTTTATCAAACCTTAAGAAAGGTAAGGAATTACTTGGTTTACTCTAAAATTGTATTTTCATACTCTAATAACTTTAAATGAAGTGTTCTTAAAACAATATAATTTTAATGAGTTAAAATGTTAGAAAAGTTGGTATTATAACACATATTTTGAAATTGTGATGATGGTGGTACTCCTCTCTTTTTTTTATGAAATATGTAGCTGATGTTCTTGGACTGGACTGTCAAATGGGAGAATGTTAAACATCAAAACCCAAATCCTTTATTACTTTAGTTTATATATATATATATATATATATATATATATATATATATATATATATATAAAGTTCTTGATAACCAGATTTCTCCTTGAGTGCAACATTTGCTTGGAAATGGACCAAGCAACTTCTTAACGGTAAAAAGATAAAGAAAGGCTTCAATATCAAAATAAATATATGCTCAGCTTCATTGTAACATACCTCTAAAACACGTGCAAGCAGAAGATACAACCATATTTACTCACAAGAAAAAGAGTGAAATGAGGTTGATCAATTTTCAGAGAATTTTAAATAAGTATTGCATTTAAAACTAAAAAGAATATGGTGAGCACACTTTAAAAATATCATACTCAAAAATATCAAAGTCTGAAAAATAATTAAAGTTATGCCTCGAAACAGTTCATTGGTGAGTTCAATAGATAAAAGATATGTCACATTACAAAGCATTTCAATAAACCAATTGACTAATGCTCATAAATAAATCCTTCCAAATCCAAGAAAGAAACCTCCATGAATCTATTAGACAATTTTGGCTTACATTATCAGTCATATATATGGCTATAAAACACTCCTATTGGTCTTTTGGAAGAGGTCTGTAAGAATAAAATAAAAACATTCAAAAACTCAACCTTATGCTAAGTCTCAGACATACAAACACAAAGCCTTCAGAGAAATCGAGTAGTAGAAGAAGAAGCAAGAAGATGGAGATATGTATTTGCAGATGAGAAAGTTGATTGCATACTTAAGGATATACAATGTTACTCTAATAATTTGACCCTTTCTTTGTTGGTACTCTGCCCCTTTTAAATCTTCTCCCAATGCTTCTTTGAAATGCTTTGCCCTAGCAATTAGGGGTTTTGTTCTTCTAGAAGTTTCCCATGTGGTCCTTCTTTTGGAATAAATATTAGATCATTTAAATAAATGATTGATTAAACACTTATTAATGAATCAGGTCATTGAAATTCATGCCTCCAAGTGGGACCCACTTCACCCCTTTTATAAAAGTTATTTAATAAACGTTTATTTCTAAAATTTGAAGTTGATTGCTTGAAGATATGTTGAATGTATTTTACTTTTCTGAGAATGATAAGTGAATTCTCATCCATGGAAACAATCCTAGAAATAATATTCATTATTTTTTCTTTCCAACGAGCCATCTTGAGAGAAATTTGGAGGTATGGATCTCAACTTATGGCCTCATGAAGTTGAGGTTCCAAATATATTTCCCGGGAAGCCATGAAAAGAGAGTTGACTTTTATTTTAATTTCTAGAAATATTCTAGCCCAATTAAGTAATTTAAACATGTCTTGTTGTCTTCCTTGTCAAATTACCTTTCCAACGAGTTCTCATTTTCCCAAACGGACATCGGGAATTCAAGATATGAGCTCAAGAAGTTCTTTGCTCATGAACCATTGATTTGGTTCATGGGTAAATCTTGTCCTTTGATCTGTTTTCGCCTCTCTTAGTTCCATATTCATTTGGGAAGGGAAAAACTTGGTTTTTATAATGAATACGCCTCCTTTATCATTCATATGTGAAATAAAGGAGCTTATGGAAGCCTTAGTGTAGCTCTTTTTCCTTAGAAAAATTCATCCCTCAGTAATATTTTGGTAGCCTAGTCGCCTCTCATATCACTATACAATCATCTATTTTGTCTATGTGTCATATAGGGATAGGTCCTCGTCACTGCTACGTGTCACCCAAGAATAGGTCCTTGTCACTGCTACGTGTCACCCAAGAATAGGTCCATGTCATTGCCATGTGTCCCAATATGGTAGGTCCACAAAAAGGGGGGAGAAACTTAGGATAATAAATGATATAAAAAAATTAAATTAAGTGTGTGTGGAGTTACGAAATGCGGAGGTAAAGGAGGTAGTTGAGGAGATAAAAATTGTGTCCCAATATGGTCATTCCATGAAAAAATGGAAGAAACTTAGGATAATAAATAATATTAAAAAATTAAATGAAGTGCTTGTGGGGTGCGGGACACAAGACACGGGGAAATGAAAAGGTGAAAGGGGATGACTTTCGCATCCGTCATGAGAAACTAAGAGTGAGTAGAATAAGATAATTTATGCGGGTAGTCAAAAATAAAATAAGTATAGGACTCTAGTAAAAATAGAGTGTAAAACTAGGGAAACGAAAAGGTGAAAAGGGATGACTCTCGCATCTGCAATGAGAAAATAGACTAAGTGTAAAAGTGGGTAAAATAAGATAAGTCATGCGGGTGATAAATGATAAGTCATGTGAGTTAGAATTCATGCAGGAGTGGAAGGTGGAAATGAGGATATGGTCTCCTGCTTCAGCATTCAAAACTAAAAAATAAACCAAGTATAGGACTCAGTAAAAACAAAGTGTAAAACCCAATAAAATGACTAAGTTATGAAGGGTGCAATTTGGGTAATGCAGAAGATAGAGGTTCAAATTGAGGGTCATGGTATTGTAGGAGGTTGTTCCACATCCTAATACAATTGGATATTGGTGGCAACCCACCTATTCCAACTATCTCATCTTGGTATTTTTATAGTTTGGCATTTGTTTCTTAGTTTTCAGGTCTTGAACTTCCGAGGTCGTTTTGAGGCCCTAAACAATGTTTTTAGGGCTCGCCATAGTAAAAAAATAAATGGAGTCAAATTTTGATGGAACGGTGTGTTTTCCTCGGACAGACCTTTCCAACAGGCTATCGTGCGCCTAAAACAGAGATTGTATGCAAAAGTTACAACCCTGAGAAGTTGATGTATTAACTTACCCCAATAGGGCCCACGTGACTTTTGGCACTTCATCTCCTGGGTTAGGTTTTTGGATGTCTAGGGTTTTTGAATTCATGTTTATTGTAAAAATTATTTTAGAGCCTCATTGTACTCATCTTCTTACGAATGATCACATCCATCACATATCTTCTTATAGATAATTCGCCACCATTCTAGCAAGCTTGTTTTCAATCTACATTTTACAATTTCAGCATATTTCTTTATTGAATAGAAGCTAGTTTTACAGTATCTTTGTTATTGTTCCTTGTGTCTATGTGTTATTAATAATAATAATTTGTGTTTGTTTCATTCTTTTCATAAAATATGGATCACTGGTATCAGAGAGGTCTACTCCTTGTCGTCTCAGTGCATGTCCCCAATGAGGTCAAGGTACAAAGAGTTGGGTCTCGAGCTTGGTTCTCTTGAGGAAAAAAGCTCTCGCATGCCCAAGTGACCTTCCATGGCGAGAGAAAAGGAAGACAATGAGAAAAGATATCCTTTTAAACTGTTTCTCAAGGAATCCCTCATGCAACAAAGGAACGAGATGATGGATAATTTTGCGCAAATCCTTCGACGGCTAACAACAGGGGATGCAACTTCCTCAAGCGGAGGCGCCTCCCCTTCAAGACATGGATCAAATTTTATATTCCTATATTTGAATTTCAAATAGACATATATTTTTTATACAAATGATTGAATCTTCTAGAAAGGTATTTTTTTGTCCATAACTTTTCGAATAGAGAAAATATTACTTTTGCACTCCTCAAAGTTGTTCCCCATGTCAAAGATTGGTGGGAGACTTTCTATGAGAAAAAGGCAACAGAGGAACCCTGATTATTTACAGTCATACTCACCTATAAGTCCTTCAAGGATGTTATTAAGGAACAATACTACCCTGTTGGAAGTTATGATGACATGTATACAAAATGGACCACACTGCAGCAGGAAAGGGACCAAGCAGTGTCAAAGTTCACAAATATCTTCCATACCTTGTGCACCAAGCTGGGTATCAAAGATTCTAAGTGAAATATGGTACTCAAGTACCATGGTGGGATACATAGATACATCTAGGAAGAAATGGATTTTCTATACATCTCATCCTTGGGTGCGGCCTATTGATATGTCATCAAAATCGAGCATAAGCTTAAAAAAAGGACACGATAGTTTGGGTTTGGGAACTCCTCACAAAAGAATCAGGGAAAGGGCAACACCAACCCGTAGAAAAAAGGGTAGATTAAAGAGGGACATCCTTAGTACAACCATTCTAAGCCACAAACAAATAATTAAAATGGAAATGCCAAGAAAGATACCGGGAAGTGGTATGACTTCGAAAAGAGCCCATGGCATAACACTGTTGATTGTCGCTAAAAGAAATAATTGGTGGCTGAGGTGAAAGCCTCTGAATCATATGTGGCTTCCAACCTCGAGTTATAACCATAAAAGGGGAGATGGATCATTGACGCAAAACCCAGTGCCACCATTGCTACCCACAAGATCCAACCCGGTGAACCTGATGAGCCATAGGAAGGCAAGCATCTCTTTCATTCATAGATGTGGGTGAAAGGCACCTCAATACACTTCATCGTTGATAGTGGTATCCAGAAGAACCTCATCTCAGCGAAGGTCATCAAGCAGTTGGCACTTCCAACAATGTTTCACCCCCATCCCTACACCATCGGTGTTATAACCCTAATTTGCACCATACATGCTTACCTAGCATCAAGCCATCTCAGATCCCTTCTTTGCCAAATCACTGTTGAACAAATATTTAAAAAACCTCTTTTATAAGGGCCCACACGCCCTACTCCATTACTGCACGTGTGTACACGCTAGCTGACCCAAAACAGCCCGCGTGTACCTTCAGAAGCACGAAAAAAGGAAAGTTGTCGATAGAACACACAGCTTTGGGTGACTTAACTGAATATTCCGGCCATGCATGGAGGAGGGGTCGTCCAAATACCTAGCTTATTCTAGCCTATAAAAGAAGGGTTAGGAGTCCCATTTGGAAGAGGAGAATAAGTGTAAAGAAACTCTGCCCAATTGCACATTCCCATTGTCCCAACCCTTTAGCCATCCTTGTGCAAGAAGAGATACAGAGCAAAGAAGTTGGAGGACATTTGAATAGGAGCCCAAGATCAGGTTCGCGGAGCAATGGCCAGTCTCAA
>ML792830.1:88839-100843 GCA_009831015.1 Picea engelmannii
CGTAGGAGAAGAAGGTTTCAGTGTAATTTTCAAGCCCCGATGTGAGTTATTACATGCACTTAACTCGAGCACATTTGACGAGGTGAAGAGACCCTCCCTCCTCTAGATGGCTTCATCATTGGCCCCCATAAGGTCGTTGACTTCAACTTCCATTGGAAAGCTACTCTAGTGGGTGGTGAGTCAGCCCCAAGTGCAAAACCACTACTAAACACTTCCAGGCGAAGTGACAGCCCCCTGACAGAACTCTTAAAAACCTTTGCACATTACGAAAAACAAGGATGGAAGGACCTGCACTACCCCCATCGGAAACATAAATAACGGGCCCACTAAGTAATGGATAATTGTTCAATGACGAGGCGAGAAGACGGGTTAAGTATACTCTCAAGAATCTTCCAAAAATAGAGGTTGTGTATCCTCCATAGAGCAGGAGCTAAGATCCGACAAAAAAAAGAAGTCACAAACCTCCCAGGCAATGTAAAAAACAGTTCCTCCAATGATAGTAAACAAGTGGTTCAAAAAATACCCTGGAAGAACCGCCTTAATCATAGCCCGATATTCTCCTCATAAGAACCTAAACCCTTTACAATAAATGGCATGGAAACCCTTGGAAAATTTCCAGTAAACGCCATTGATGAAGTTCGAAGGTTCAAAATCTTCAGTTCCCGCTCTCTCGCTCAAACTATTTCTCAAAGTTTGGGCTCCCAGATACCAAGTTTTCTTTATAATAGTCCAAAACCTGTATAAAAATTAAATCTCATTTCTAAAACATTTATAATACCTATGATATTTATAATATATTAACTTCAAAACCATTTAAATGAACTCAATAATCTTATTTCCAAGTTATTTGATTTTAAAAGGAATATAATAATTAAATTAAATAAATATTTTTTCTTTGTTAAGGTTTAATAAACCAATGTTGATTTCATTGGATGTAACATTGTTACTGTCATTGTTGTCGTTGTCATCATGTGTGTGTGGAGCCTCAAGAATTAGCTCAAGTCCACAAGAAAGTTATATTTTCCAAGGAGATCATGAGATCGAATGCAACTAGGTCCCTCTAGGTTAGGCACACATGTTCACATGCATTTACCCCGGGTACCATTCACACATTTACCCCGGGTAACATTCACACATTTACCCAGTGTATCATTCACTGAATGTGAAGAAGTGCTTAGAGTTTCCTGGATGATATTTTCCATGGAAATATATATTATGTATGTATGACAACCCAAAGGTTAATGTGTATGTATGAATGAAGGACAACCCCAAAGGTTAGTTTAATTAGTTGTCGTCATCATCATGTATGTGTGTAGCTTCAAGAGTTAGCTCAAGAGTGGTTTGACTTGCCACATGAAAGTTATATTTTCCAAGGAGATCATGAGATCTAATACAACTAGGTCCCTCGAGGTTAGGCACACATGTTGCTCAAGAGTGGTTTGACTTGCCACATGAAAGTTATATTTTCCAAGGAGATCATGAGATCTAATACAACTAGGTCCCTCGAGGTTAGGCACACATGTTGTTCACGAACATTTACCTCGGGTACTATTCACGCATTTACCCAGATACCATTCATTGAATGTGAAGAAGTACTTAGAGAGTTTCCTAAATGATATTTTCGATGAAAATATATATGATATATGTATGACAATATATATGTATGAAGGAAGGACAACCCCAAAGGTTAGTTTAATTAGTTAAACCATTTATTTAAAATATATTATTAACTATAATCATAAATTCAAATTTAATTGATCCTCTTATTCATTCTCCAATGTTAATTGGGATGGAAAAAATAAAGTGTACATTTTTTTATATTACTTAGTTTTCTTTAAATTTATAATAACTATTAAAAATTAGTAATTGAACCACTTTTCATTTAAATATTTTGATAAAAACTATATAATTTTTTCCAAAATATTATTTTAATAATATAAATAAACTTTCATTAAACTATTTATAATGAAATATGTACTTGCAACACATCGTTATCAAAACATAGATATAGAAACCACTTTATATATACACAATATTCTCTCTGATATAGAAACCACTTTATATATATACACAATATTCTCTACTATTTTGATATTGACATTGCTTCAAATTGTCTATGTGCATTGAAAATCCCCGTTAAGTAAAGTTGTTTATATATATACACAATATTCTCTACTATTTTGATATTGACATTGCTTCAAATTGTCTATGTGCATTGAAAATCCCCGTTAAGTAAAGTTGTTATCCTTGTAATATGTTTCATACTAAATCTCAGAGCTGTTTTATTTCACATTAATATAACTATGTTGATAGTTATTGTAATCACTACATTGGCTTCCATTGTGCTTTATTAAGACTTTTGGAGTATGTAGTACTTTGTTTTTTAAAATAACATATAATAATATATTTATTATATTTATTATTTTTTAATTCTATATTATGGGTTTTGAAGTATGTTGGTCATCTTTAATTTGATTGTAGATTTGGGTTAGTAACAAAGCTAGTTCTTAATAGGATTGTAGATTAGGTGGTTGGAGAACTAGCAACAAAGTCAACTATTGATTTTGTTGTTAAATTGGTGGTGGTTCTATTAAGATCAAATTTAGTTTATCAAACCTTTAAAAAGGTAAGGAATTACTTAGTTTACTTTAAAATTGTATTTTCTTTCTCTAAAAACTTTAAATGAAGTGTTCTTAAAACAATACAATTTTAATGGGTTAAAATGTTAGAAAAGTGGATATTATAATTTTATAGTGATTATAATCATTTTTATCATTTCCAATTGGTTTAACGTATCTTTAAGTTTATTTATGTTTTCAAAAAGATCAATGAAAAATGTAATATAAATATAAAAACTAAAATTTTAATAGTAAAATGGATTATTAGTCTAGTACAAAAAAACATTTTAAAATGAACAAATTTCTAAAAAGTTAAGTATGAAAAATATTTTCTTTTAAATTCTATACTTTATAATATAATTCAATTCAATTTCATGATTTATTTGTTATTTTGACTTTTTAAATTAAAAAATACATAATGATTTTGGTACTTTGATTTTTATCATATTTAATTATGAAAATAATCTTTTGAAAAGAAAAAAATCTTTCATTTATTCAAAATACCAAAATTTGATTCTAAGACAACATCATCATTATCATTATCATTAAAAATTTACAATCTCCCCACTACCACAACAAATATGAACAAGTTTAAGTTTTAATAACATTATTAATAATGATATGAATAGTTAATGAAGTTATAGTTGTATTATAGATTAGTGAAAGTTTTCATATTTGATTTTCATGCATCCAGAACCCTAACTTTTTTGATTCGATTGGAGAATCCATAGTCTTATCAAAATAATTTAAGAATTTTAAATATGATTTACAAAACTTACAAAATGGTGAAAAGGAAAAACACATTAATGACAATTTTACATCRTTTTAAAAAAAGTTGTGGTCCTTGAATATAACATAGTAATGTRCAAGCATTATTATTTATTGTGTGCATTATTATTTATTGTGTGGGCCTTTTTTTGTTTGTTATTTATKTGATGTTTCTAAGTTMCAAATATAATGATACATTTTACTATAAGATTTTATTTCATATTAATAATAATGATAAAACAAAGATTTTTTTAAAGCWWTAAGATTTTATTTCATATTAATAATAATGATAAAACAAAGACTTTTTTAAAGCATTTATGTATCAATTTTTAATGAAAATTCTAATATATTAATATTACTATAAGAAAATGTTTACCATGAGGATTATTTTTTCATTTCTAAATGGTTTCTAAGAAAAGATAAATTGACATGTTCTATGTGGTAGAGGCCCTTTTATGAACATAATGGTTAATTAGTTGTGGATTGGTTATAGATTAGTTTTTCATTCTGAAAGGGTTTTTTAAAAGTGGAGATGACTTATTTGATGTGGTAGAGATCCTTTTAGGAAGATAATGGTTAACTAATGGTTGATTGGTTAAGATGTTGATATGTTAATTCTCTTAACCTTTCCCTCTTTCTTATGCATTCCATGCTTGTTAGTGTAAGTATGTGAACAAATGGATAAGTGTCGAGAATGATGATGCAGAGGGACGTTGGGAGCCATGGATTTTGAATTTTTTTGCGTGGGATTCTAATCAAAGAAGCCATGGCAGCTATTGCAGATTGGTTATGGCCTAGGGTAGGTTTAGGAGATCTGATTACTCACCCTTCCTCTTTTCACTTTCTATGTGACTAATCTTTCTCGAGGACTGATGCATTGGAGGTTCATGTTCTTAAATCTCTTCTGGTTTAGTTTAGAACTTTAGCTACCAGAATTTTTCTTAATCAGTTTAGATCCCTGTCTTAACTTTCTCTTTTTGGAAACTAAACCCATTTCCCGAGTTACTTGTAGAGCTTGTAAGCTTACAATGGAGTATTGTCGTAGTGCTTAACAAGTGGAGTTTTCTTAATTTTTGTCAGTCCTTCATTTATATTGTTATTTCCTTGGGATGTGGAGTCATATCAACCCTTGATTTTAGCTATCCTTCCTTATCGTTTCCCAAGTGGTTTCTAGATGGCGCTTAATAGACCGTATACTATAAATGCAAAGATACATGCTTTAATGAGTGAGCCAGTGGACGATTTATGGCAGGAAGGTGAAGTAAATACAAACACATCTACCTCGAGATTGTTTTTGAGTTCTAAGTTATTGTCTTCTGGAACACCCAGCTTACTATCCAGAACAAAGGACCCCTGTTTAATTTCTAAGCCTGGTCATACGCCTTCTTTTGACAACTATCTACCAACTCTATCAGAAGACGCTCTAGGTGGTCATAACCAAGTTCTGAAGTCCTATGTTCAAAACATTCCTGGTGGAGGTGAAGCCCAGGCTCCTCGGTAGAAATCTCTTGGTAGTGTAGATGTCTGGAAAGGTAGGAGACAATGGAGAGCTTCTAAAACGGTTAAGAGAATGATTTTAGGCTCGGACATTGGACTAGAAGACTCCTGTAGGTTAGCTTTGTGCGGGTTAGTAGGGAGATTTGCATACCACAGTATGTGTGACAAGAAACTATCTGTCTGGTTGGAGAAGGTTTAGTGTCCGACTATTGGATACATCCCAAAGATTTTCACTTTATCAAAAGGATGGCTAGGTTTTTTGTGTAAAAACCTGGAAGATGCAACATTCTTGTTAGACTCAAATTGGGTGAATGGAACTAGCATTTTAATGCTAAAGAGATGGCGGATAGCCTTTAACCCGAAAATTGAGTATTTCTTGCAAAGGCATATATGGGTTTTGCTACCTGGTTTTCCATTGTTTTTATGGAATGTTGGCGCATTGAAATCCATTGGAGACTCCCTATGAAAATTCATTATGATTGATGATGCAAATCTTTCAGCGTCTTCAAGAAAGGTAGGCAGGGTTTTGGTGGAAATGGACGTGCATTAAGGATTGCCTGCAACACTTGATATAGAGTGGAGAGGTAGTAGATTTCTTCATAAACTTGACTACCTAGGGATTCCATTTCACTGCAACTATTGTAGAAGAACTACTCATCTTCGTCGTGAGTGCAAAGGCTCAGAGGTTAGTGATGACTCACAGGAAGATATTAAATATTACTACATTCAACCTGATGAATCTCTGGATACGAGCTTCTAAGGTTTTGCTGGCGACAATTCTAGATTTTGGGAGAATACTTCTTCTGTTCTAGGTAAGATTCAAACTTATTGACGGTCCTTTTATAACACTTTGACAGCTTGGGAAAGAGAAGTTTTGCATTCTTCAAACTGACTTATGAAAGTTATTGTTGTTGATGGCTTGCCACCTTTTAAAGTGTCTGGGGTATCGAGGGATATTGGAGGCTCCTTCGAAGGTCCTGACCCTTTAACTAACTCTCAAACTATTCATAGGATCTTGGAACCTCTGAACCAAACTGACAGTCAGGTTTTGTTCGCTGACAAGATCACTACCCTTAGCTCGTCCCAAGAGCCTCCCTTCCCAGTTGTGGTCACTAGTAGCACGAGATTTAGTCAACTTGAGACAGATTCGACCAATACTCTTCCTAGTTACCGAGAACCGGAAGATGAGGAGTCAAATATTTCTGCGGTACTTGACTCACTTATCCCATTCATACGAGGTAATGATACCTCTGTCAAATTACCTGTCTATATTGGTAAAATGGAAATTGACCTCATGGCCAGAAAAGGTGAAGCCAGTGGCTCAAGATCTAYTRTAGGGGAGGTTGGAAAAGAGTTTTCCTGGTCCAGGGGCTAGGCATTGAGCACTCAACRGTGAAAACCCATAGTGCTAKAAAGAAAGCTACCGATGAGAAGGCTTTTGAGCCTGTTACACGTTCTACTACYGATGGTGGGGCCCTTAGAGMTTTCAAGGCCCTTGCTAGGTCTAAATAATGTTATTGCTCTCACTAAACATCAGGGGAAYGGGGGGCATCTTGAAATTAGCCTCGGTCCGGGGAGTCCTTGACAAAGTTTGACCAAATATCGTTTTCCTTCAAGAGACTTTAGTTCATGTCGAGAAATCTCRGACATTCTTAGACCAAAGTGGCATTGTTGTGCGGTAAACTCCGTGGGTAAATCAGGTGGTTTATTAGTTTCGTGGAACACGAATTGTTTTGAGTTGGCACCTTATCTTACTTGTGGTGGGATGTTATTGACAGGMACTGATTAGGAAAGCAAGAGGCAGATCTCTCTTCTTAATATCTACGGGCCTTGTGTGGATCGCACACAGTTTTGGGAAAGAGTGGAATTGTCTAGTCTATTGTCCCTAAGGAATTTAGTCCTAGCAGGGGATCTAAATTTGACTCTTTCATCTGGTGAAATTTGGGGAGGTACGACTAACTTGGGGACATTAGTTGGTTTCTTCACTAATTATTTTCACAGAAACACGCTTATTGGCATCGCCCCTGGAAATTTGGTGCCCACCTAGCGCAATGGTCGAGCTGGAACAGATTCTATAGCAAAGAGACTTGATCGCTTGTTCATTTCTGAAGATCTATTGGCATCGGTGGAATTTTACAGAGCATGGGTAGAGTTACCATTCATTTCTGATCATGCTCCAATTATACTTCAGCTTGATTTGCCTCTGATTTATAAAGCCTTCCCTTGCAAATTTAATCCTTTGTGGACTACAAACCATGATTTCATTAAGCTGGTGCAGAAGCTTTGGAGCGATCCAAAGTATCTACAGGAGGTTGGTCGACAAAGGAGACTAGTCTAGAAACTAAAGGATTTGAAAATTCTAACAAGAACCTGACAAAAGGAACAAAGGATTCATAAAAATTATAGGCTCTGTGAATTGGAAAAGGAGATATCTTCCAGAATTCAAAACATGACTAATGGCATAAGTAATAATTTTGGTGATCAATCCTTAAAGACACTGGAACAAGAAAGAAATAAAATCCTACATGAAACAGAGGAACAGTGGTGTCAACGCAGTCGTTCCATTTGGTTACTCAGTGGAGACCAAAACACGATTTTTTCCATAATTTCGTGAGTTACAGGAGGAATAGTAAATTTCTATGGGAGTTAAAAGATGAGGAGGGCCAGACTCACAATGGACAGGAAAATTTAAAAAAAGTTCCCTTTAACCACTTTAAAGACTTTTATAAAGATCCATTGGGACCACCGATTAGAGATCAAGTCAAGTTTGTTGCATTGTTTAAAGAGATGATGAACGATTTGGAAGCAGAGGCTTTATACAAACCGGTTGACATGAAGGAACTGCATAAAGTTTTATCAAAGTTTAAAGTTGATAAAATTCTGGGCCCGGATGGCTGGACAGTCAAGTTCTTCAAGGAGTTCTTTGACATTGTTGGGGAGGATCTGCTTGAAATGGTGGAGGAGTCTAGAAAAAAATAATGTATTACAGGATCTTTAAACTCCACTTTTATCACCATGATTCCTAAAGTAAACAATCCAAATCTCTTCGGAGATTTTCGATCGATCTCACTCTGTAATCTGAGCTATAAAATTATCTCAAAGATTATTGCAGATCATATTAAAACTTTTCTCTCTAGATCTGTATCGAAGGAGCAGTTGGGTTTCCTACAGGGGAGAAAGATACAAGATGCCATAGGTACGATACATGAGTGTATCCATAGCATAAAAAAGAAGAACATCAAGTCATTAGTCTTAAAGCTAGATCTATAGAAAGCATATGACTGTGTCAACTGGGACTTGTTGAGATTACTCCTCCTTCAAATTGGTATGGGAATTAATATGACCAACTGGATTATGAGTTGTGTCGTCTACACCTCATACTCAATATTGTTAAATGGAGCAGCATTGATTTCTTCAAGAGTTGTAGGGGTCTGCGTCAAGGCTTCCCCTTATGACCTTTTGTCTTGATTTTAGTTATGGAAGGATTGAGCCTTCTGTTGAAAGAAAGTCAAAGTGCGGGGAAATTGACAGGTATAACTGTTTCCAGATCTATAAAAATCTTACATATCCTTTTTGTTGACAATGTGGTTATTTTGACAAAGGCNGTCTTGATTTTAGTTATGGAAGGATTGAGCCTTCTGTTGAAAGAAAGTCAAAGTGCGGGGAAATTGACAGGTATAACTGTTTCCAGATCTATAAAAATCTTACATATCCTTTTTGTTGACAATGTGGTTATTTTGACAAAGGCTACTATGCAGGAGTGGTGGGAGAATGACAAGGTTATGAAATTATTTTGTTTAACTTCAGGTTTACATATTAATATAGCAAAATCTACTTTTCACTATGCTGGACTAACTAAACAAGATCTTCTTGCTTACAAAGTTGTTTACCCTGTTAATTTCTTATCGCTGGAGTCGGGTTTTAAATACTTGGGTTTTTATCTCAAAGTCGGAGCTCAACGATCCGAAGACTGGAACTGGCTTCTAAAAAAAATTGAAAAAAGAAGCTACAACTGGTGCTACAGGTTGTTGTCCTTAGGTGGTCGTTTAACTTTGTTGAAAGCAGTGTTAACCAACCAGTCTATTTATTGGTTGTCTATGGTTGTTGTTCCCATTTCGATATTGAACACAATGAGGAAGTTGATGTATAATTTCCTATGGAAGAGAGATAGTGTCTCACATCATATGCACCTGTGCAATTGGGAGAAGATATCAGCCCCAAAGTCATTGGGGGGTTGGGGAATCCTTAATATTTTTTATTTCAGCAAATCATTGGCAGCGATTACTCTCTGGAGAGTTCTTTTGGGTGAAGGGGTTTGGCATAGGGTCATCATTGATAAGTATATCTATAATAAGAATGTGATTACCTGGCTTAGATCAAGGTCATTCTAGCAAAGCGGTGTCTCCAAAATATGGGGTGGATTATTAAAGGTGGTATACCTAATATTGCATGGATTAAGCTGGAATTTGGGATTAGTACATCTGATTTCTTTGGGAAAGGATCAGATTTTGAGGATGGGGGACAACTCTTTTCTTTCAATTCATCTTCAGGACGCATTAAGAGATAGGGATATTCAAACTCTGACACAGGCAAGGAATCCTTTTAATGATCAAACTATTTCTTCTTATTGGTTAACCAGTGATGAACTGGGACTGGAGGGTGATTTGGATTTAGAGTGGGAAATGTACAGACGATCTCTTATCGACTCGGGAGCTCTTATCCGGGATAGCAACAATCAATTACTGTGGATAGGCGGAGACAAGTCAGGCGTTCCATCTGCAAAAAACTTTTATTCAAGTATTATTTCCTCCAAAAGCCTATCAAAAGTGGAGAGTTGGAGACTTTCTATTTGGAATTGGAAGATACAATTAAAAGTTAAGTTGTTTATTTGGCTAGCGATAGAAGATAAAATTCTATCCTAGAACATGCTGCAAAAAAAAGGATGGGAGGGACCAGGGCGATGCCCTCTCTGCAATAAAGACTCTGAATCGACCTTTCACTTATTCAAGCTATGTCCTTTCTCCATATCAGTTTGAAAAATCCTAAAACAAGTTCTAAAATTTGATAGAGAGTGGGTTGGTAATAATCTTTCGGAATGTTTGAAAAATTGGTATATGGAAAAGACTATTCCCACTGCAATTGCAGCACATGTAATCTGGTTTACCTGGCACGCGCGTAATAAGGCGATCTTTGAAGATTCAAATCCTTCTATGCAAGCGATGCTTTACAAGACTCTGGCACTACATTCTAATATTAGTAGTCTTACTAAGTCCCAACTTCCGAGAACTATAATGATAAATCATCTTCATAACTCAGTGCTTGCATGGTTTGATGGAGCAGTAACAAAGAATGGTAACGGGAGTGGAGCAGGAGGCGTCATAAAGATATAGGAGGCTACATTTTTTAGATGGACTTATAATTGCGGCAAAAGAACAAATACGAGGGCGGAGCTATTGGGAGCATCGGTCACACTTATGCTAGAAAAACATGTGGCGATCCCATGTATCCATATCATGGGAGATTCAAAAGTTGTTATTGAATGGCTCATAGACAAAGGGAGACTATCGGTTAGCTCTATAGAAGGATGGAAGAAACGAATCAAATTACTTATCTAGAATTTTCATACCATTAGTTTCCAACACATCTATAGAGACTTTAACACTGATGCAGATATACTCTCAAAGCAGGCACTGAGCGATCCTGAAGGAATGGTATCTTATTACCGATGGACAAATGGAGATGAAGGCTTGAGGAGACATATCAAAATTCATTAATATATATGCTAATTTCATCTAGCATATATGTGTTATTGAACTTTTGTTGTATAAGGGCTCAACTTTGTTTTTATATCAGTTATGTTTACTTGTTTCTGTCATAGAATCTTTGGGCTTAGAATTGAGATTGCGAGAGTTTACCTCTAGCATTTCCTCTTGGTATTGTAATGAATTGTGTTGTCATAGCCAGAATATTTTGATGATCTACTGTAGAATCCTGATTTTGAAACAAAAGATGTAAAAAAATTATATCCCTAATATAATTGAGCAAATTTTTTCCCTGGAAAAAAAAGTATGTGAACAATGATAGACCATGAATTATCTTAGAATTTTTTCTACAACTACCAAATCTTATGTCTTTTATGTTTGCTACTCTATACTCTATATTGGTTGTTAAAAGTGATACTCCATATTTGTTGTGAAGTTGGTTGGTGAGAGTATAAATTCCTCAATATGTTGTGATCTTTATGTCAATGGAGGCACCCACAATTGTAGTGACCCTCTTATTAACATAATGGTTGAAACGTTTGATTGTGTGTGGAATTGATATGCTTTCTTAATTGGCCTTCATTTTCCTCCTATATGTAACTTATCTATGAGGATGCATGTGTGTGAATAAATGAAGTGTTATGATTCTTATGCCAAGACATTTGACTCCATTTTATATTTTATAGCCTCCAAAATATCCTCTCTCCATTATCATACCTCCAAAATATCATCTCTCTATTATCATATGTATATGACTATAAAATCACATATAACATATCTCTATCATATGTAAGTTATTATTTTGTACCATATACTTTAATCAAGATAAAAATCTTGAAAATAATTTTACGATTATAAAATCCCCAATCTTTATTATTTTTTATCTACATTAATAATTTTACTAAAAATAAAAAAGATCTTAAAAATGTTTATATAATTATAAAATTCCATATCCTTTTCACTATCATATCTACTTTAATATACCTTATACCAACAATACATCAATAAATACAATATATATTACAAATGGTTCAAATCTGATTATATATATCTCATATGTAACATATTTACATCAATATATATTACAAATGGTTCAAAATCTATATATCTCATGTGTTATATTTGTGGATGCACTCATGAATATTGATACTATACTTTGCAGTGGAAATCCACTCCTCCCTTAGAAGGGAAGTTTCTCATCGAAATTATTTCGAAGGAATTTTGACATAAAGAAGAGTTTCCATTGATGCATAGTTGAGCTTTATCCTTAAGTTTTGAATCATTTTAAATTATTTAAAAATTCAAAAACCTTCTAAATACCACTATGGAGGAAACATAGTTTTGTAAGACCATTTTTTT
>ML792830.1:111020-131337 GCA_009831015.1 Picea engelmannii
CTTCTAATTTTTCTTTATGTCATAATTTTTTAAAGGTCCTTACTAATTGATGAGGTCTTCGGAATGATTGTAAATATAAAAAGGACAAAATTATCTATGATGTTATATACTAGGATTTCTTTTTAGTATATATGATGGAGATGATTTACCATGGTGAACTATGCTCATTGGAGATGGTTTACCATGGTGAACTATGTTCATCACGTAAAATTTATGTTTATAATTTCGACACTGCACTATAGTTAGTGAAACTATGTATACTTTTACAAAAAATATTAAAGTATAGTTAGTGAAACTATGTATACTTTTACAAAAAATATTAAAGTAAAATAGAGGTTATATAAAAGTTTTGGGAGTTGGAAGCAATATTTTTTTTGTTTGTTAATTTGTGCAGGACCTGCGATTAACCTGTGGCTTAGCCACACCAACCCTTAATATGGTTGGATTTTTTGTCCACGCAGGTTTCGAACCGGTGACTTTAACATCACGGAGTGGCTTAACAACACACTCCGTCACCGACTGTCCTACACCTTGGGGACGAGTTGGAAGAAATATTTTCATTGTCTTTATAATATGTATTATTTTTTTTAAAAGTATATATATATTTTTGGTATTTTAAAAAATTAATGTATATTAAGTAATAGAAATAAATATTTTTAATTTTTAATTTTTAATTTGAAGAATAAAAAAAAATATAATATTTGTGATATTAAAAAGGTGGATTCTAAAAAATATTCTTTTGAAAATGTTTATTTTATGTATATATTGTAGTATTGGTAATATTAATTATCTTTATAACTTATTAACTCATAAAAAATAAAGAAAATTAAGATGAAGTTTATGCAATATTTTTAATCATTAATATAGATCTATCTTAATTCCAAATCTATCATATATCGAGAAGGATCAAATTTTTCAAGGTGCAAATCTTTTTTAAAGCACAAAACTTGAGGAAATGTTTATACTTCTAGGGATTTTATACCTCTAGGGATTTCATCCCTCTCAGCCCATGATAGATCTCGAGTTAAGATCGATCAAGTGGGTTCCAATCGCTAGAGACTATATCAAAACTTTATATCATTATCAATATGCATATGTATATGCTTTAGATGAATTTGATCCTTTCAAATTTACTAATTATCATTTTTAATTTACAGAGTACTATCAAGAATGACAATTCAAAAGTTACATGAGAGTTAAGGTGAACAATAATAAAGTAACAATGTTCAATGATGAAGAAGGTGAATAGTAAGAAAGTAATAGTAAAGTAAATTTGAAAGTATCAATGGATTTGATCCTTTCAAATTTACTACTTATCATTTTTAATTTAGAGAGCACTATCAAGAATGACACTTCAAAAGGCACATGAGAGTTAAGGTGAACAATAATAAAGTAACAATGTTCAATGATGAAGAAGGTGAATAGTAAGAAAATAATAGTATCCTTATACTAAATAATAGATAGATTGCATAGTGACCAATCTCAATATGTCATCTTCATCTTTTCTTTTACCCACATGTGTTATCTTTCTCATCTTTTCATATGGACCACATGAGAGAGTGCAACACCCCTCTTAGTGTTAACCTCTTAAGATACATAATTTTATAAGTTACGCAATTAACATGAAGTTTTGAAAGTATATGTGTATAGGTTGTATAAGTTGCATAAAAGTTACGTAAAGACATTTTTTTAAATAATCAACAATAAACTTGAGATATACTAATTCATGTCATAGATTTAATCATTGATTACATACTTCATAGGATTGGAGCAACTACCCAATTATTATATTTATTTGCATATTCAAATTCATTCTCATATCTTTGTTGTCACATTATGGTACATTACTAGCCTTAATAATTCATATACTTATTAAATGTATAATTCAATGCATATGAATAAAAAAATATAATCTTCTAATAAAAAATTCCACCAGTTACATATAATACATAATACTATCTAGTCATTCCACGTTAATGTTATATATATATATATATATATATATATATAACTCCATATTATTCTTATTGTTCATGAATCTTTTTCTTTATATACTATCTCATCTAAGGTTAACAATCCTCATGTAATATTTAAATGTTGATGATGCTTAATTACTCTTATGTAGATTTGGTTCTAAAAATGCAATTGTTTGATTTTGATATTTTGATTTTAAAGAATAAGTAATGTTTGGTACAATTGATTCTCCTTTTGCACTGTTTGATATAGTGATTTATAACTTTTCAACTCGACTATTTGGAATGAATCTTTCGGGCAAGTCGATCATGATTTGTATATAAACTATTACATTGAACCAAACACTCAACATGTATGTTAATTATGATCAAGAATTTTCAATGGTAATCATTAAAAGAATGTAAATGATTTCTTATTGGTATCTTTATACTAATACAAAAGAAATACTACCACCCTACAAACATAAACCATCGTTTACTTATTTAAAATTATAATGTGTTACACCATTAGAGCATTCAACCAACACCATAACCATCAAWTAAAGCTTTGTCCAAATTATACCTTTCATAGAACAATAATTCAAATCATCAAATTTATATAGAGGTAACTAAAAGATCATTTCATCAAGCAAGTTTCCTATTATTATGTACCACATGATACTTATACTACATAGTTTAATAACGTCAAATGAACAATATTATTTGCATACAACGATAATTTATCGACAAGAATTGTTATCTTATCTATAAATTGTCGTGGATATTCCATTGGAACAGTTCGTCACAATAGATTTGATAAATAATTGAAATATTTATTGTTAAGGTCATTTTTCTTTTAGATCTCAAACTCTTGACTACTATTTTTCTTCTTAAAAAAAAATGTATGAAATAGTTCAAATGCAAAAAATAGATAATATAAATAAATACACACACCATCCACAAATAAACACAAGATATGACCTGGGAAACCCAATACGAGAGAAAACCTAGCTAGAAGGTGAGGCTGCTTTGCTCTCTGTTCTCTGTACATAAATGATGCAAGTACAAATAAAGAGGCATTCTATGTGGAGTTTCATTTGACCTGTGGCCTGTATGGTTGCCACAAAATCTCTCCTCCTCTGCTATGCTCACGTAATAGGTACTCTTAGATGTTTTGTTTAGCTACAGAACAAGATATAATGCAAAAGAATGGAAGCCTTTCTCCTCCTAGTGGCTCGGTATTTAACATAGCCTAATAACCATGTAGGGATAGGTTTTTAACTTCATCAACCCTCAATTGTGGTAGGGTTTTGAACCTTATAGAATCTTGAAATCCCTCACATGGCTAGCCCCATATGCATGAGTAATGGGGGCTGACGTGGCATCCTTTTGTACCATGGTGGTCAACACGGTAGGTCAACTTGCAGGAGGCATAACTTTTGCATACGAGCTTCGATTGACGTTGTTACACATTATTTTCGCCACCCTCGTGACCACTGATGATATGTGTATCGCCGGTTACAAGAAAGATCATTTTCCTATTCCCTGAAGGCTATTGAAGAAATAAGACTTTCCCTGAGAGGTGAAATTACCTTTTCCTTATTGAAAAACCCTATCAAGAGAGATCGTCGCACCTTTCCAGTGTTAAGGGTGTGGCAATCCAAGATCGTCGCATGTTGCACCATAGTGTCCTACGACATCGTCGTAGGTTGTTCATGTTTAGGGTGCAACGATGTTTAAACGAAGGAAAAATAAGAATTTCTCGAAGGTTCTAGAATGGAATCTTCGAAAGGATGAAGTGGCCTCCGATCGGTTTGGATCTCACCCACTTCTCTGATTTAGTGGGATCATCTTAATCCCTTCCCCTTCACTCTATATAAGCAGGGATGTCTCATGAGAAAGGCTAGGCTAGCTTATGCATGAAGAATTTTGCTGTAGATTATGCTTGTGATAGATTTGCTTTAGCTTTCCAAGTCAGGTTGTGAATACTCTTCATCAAAAGCATTGGAGCAAGGGTGTGTGTGTTGAGGAAAAGGGCCATTGGAAGGGACCTTGAAACATTAAGGCATAGGTTGTATTATCCACTTTCATCAATATAATGCAGTAATACGGCATAGGTTGTATTATCCACTTTCATCAATATAATGCAGTAATACATTTCTTCTCTATAAAAGTGTCTCCATTTTTATTGCATAACTCCTTGATCTTATGCATAGGTTTCATTGGAATATATATATTGTCTCTCTCTCTTTGTTGGTTTGTGCTTCTTAACAGGTTCAACACCCCACAAACTTAAAGATAGAGCAAGGAAAACACCAGAAATGATCAAATGACGTTTAAACAATATATCATTTATCCCTTATTGAACTAGTTTACATTACAATGAAATCTAAGGAGAAGCTTGTATTCTGCTATGTTTTGTTCTAATTTCTTGTTGAAGTTAGGGAGATTAGTTTGTGTCAGCATTTACCAATTTGTCCAGTAACAAAATTGGCGACCATACTAGGGATCGTCCTCTTTTGGTCTTTGCTTCCTTTTTTCTTTTGGCTTGCCTACTTTTGTTGATTTTTCATTCTCCGAGTCATTGGGTGATCCATGTTGACCCTCAGGTCCTGAAAGTTCATTGAAAAAATCATTTCCTCTTTTCATTTTTTCTCAAGTTTTAGTCATCGTCGCACCCTGCTGTGAAAACCAGTACAACGACGTCGCACTGTGTCTTTCTACTACCTACGATGATACTTGATTGTCGCACTGTGTCCTTTTGCTACCTACGACGATTCCCAAAGAAATTTTTTGAGTGGCAGTCGGTCTTTCTTTTTCCTAGATTTTTTATCATTTCTTGGAGTGAATTTTTGGTCATGTTGAATGATTATTCACAGCTTGGTTTGCAATTTTTAACTGATCTTGATCATTTCTCAAGTTTTGAAAGTATTTTTCATAAGATTCAAAGTTCTATCTTTCACTTATTGCTGCAATGGTATAATCTCTTGGTTTCATCCTTGAGTGCTTGCCAATCAAGTGGTTAATGATTTTTTATGAGTTTTTGATTGTTGTTGATTAGAAAACAATTTTTTATTTCATCAAACAAATAAGTTTTCTTGCTTTTATACGTTTGGGCGTATTATGAGTTAAGTTTGGGAAATTGCGTTGTGAGTGCATTCATTTTCTTGAACAACTTTTTCTTTTTCCTTGATTCAGATCTCTATTTTTATTGAAAAGAAAAAGAATTGAAAATTATTTTTCTATTTCGTAGTGTTTACAAGAAACTTTTTGCTTTCTAGCTTTTGTTTGAAAGAGAAAATTGGAAAATTTGATAGCTTTGATCGTTTGGTATCAAGATTGTTCAAAGTTTAAAGGAATTGTATTTTGCAACTTGTTGTATTCTGGAAAAAAGAAAACCTTCTCTCTTATGTAATTAGAGTTCACCGAACGAAAAGATTGCATCTCATCTCTCTTTGCATATTTTTGAGTCAAGGTCAAGTGCTTTATTAGTTTCATCTCCGCTTACTTTTTTGAGTTAAACAACAACCATTAAAATTAAGCGTAAGTTTAAAATTTATCTAGCAACTTTTATTTTCTAGAACTCTTGTACACCAACATTAGCTAGGGATAACGCTTTGGAATAGGCTGTGAGGAATACTCTCCAAAGCATCAAAACAAACAATAGAATCTTGTGATAGGGAGAGCTAAATCCATTTGCTACATTTTGTCCTGGGAATCCCTTCTAACACAAGGGTCAATCATGAGGTCGCATTAAGGCGAGAAAAGTTACTCACCCTGCTTTTTTGGTCCTAGTGTAGTGAATGCGCGTATTATTGGGGGTCAATTGAGAAGAAAAACCTGTGGGGACCTTCTCGAGGAGATTTTGGGCTTAGATACCCTTCCCTTGCACGTATATCAAATTGTCGACTGCTTCCCCAGACATCATTGTTATAATTGGTAACCTTAGTAGCCTACATCTTTAGGATCTTTACATGAGGTGACTGTGGAGGGGAAAGTCTTCACAATACCTGGAATCGACGTTGGCTAAACTCACTCAGGCTCCTTGGAGGGTATACCCACGATTATGTGTGGGAGATTTCACTAGGGCGTAATCCTGTTAAGTAGGCCATCAACATAACTTTTCCACCCACTTTATCCCATCCCCTTCTTGTCTTGATCTCGCGACGTTGGATTTCATCACCAACTAGTGATTTTGAAATAAGAAGGTTTGTTTGTATGCTTGATATCTAGATTTTATTAGTGAAGTGTTGTTTGTTTCCTCTAGTTGTCCATAGATCATTTTTACTCTTTATTGGGTGTGGCCAACATTGACCCTCGTCGTTCACGTAGGATGCAAGGATTGCCTCCAAAAGAACCAAAAGAATATGCCCCCTTGCTTCCTAATTCACCAGAGGGTCCTTCTCCTAAAGGAGCAGTCAATAACAACGTATCCTATGAGATTGGGAGTTCTACTCCGTTGGTTGAATCATCACTCCCTATAAATGTATTATTGAATGTTATTCAAGACCCTGTTTTACTCTAAATAAACTCTTCGAGAGACATTGTTGTTGAAGACTATACTATAATACCTTCGGGGCCTTTCATAGAGTCTAGTGTGGATGAACCACCATTTCATAGTGAATCATTTAGAACCCTAGTTCAAACTTATGGGATTTTAAATCCTAGTCCAGTCCCAATCCGTTCTTTCTGGAGGACTGCCTCGGGACACAATATTTTTGATAAACTAGGTATGAGTCCAAACCAACCTACATCACCACACGTACCTGTTACTTATACTTCTTATACAGTCCCTTTAAATCATTTTATTGGCATGACAAGTAGTATTATTACGGTTTCAGACCCATTGTTGGTTGGTACACATACAATTCTTCCTCTCCAGTTCACTAGTTCTACCACCGTCCCACAAGTTGCACCTTTTTCTACCGGAAGTTTGGTAAAAATTCAAGCTCCTATTGGAACACCACTCCCACTTCGATCGAATCCATCACTTTCACATGGGTATAATGATCTTAGTAGTTCTATTACTAATTCTACCCGGGGTCCATCTGAAGGACCTAGTCTTTTTGTTCCACCTGGGTATAATGTTTCTAGCAGTTTTATTCCTACTCCTACTCAAGTCTTACTCGGAGGGCCTAGTATTCCTCCTCCATCTGGAGGATCTAATCATCCTGGCCCAAGTATCTCCAATTTTCTTGGAGGCACAATTCATTATGTTACTTCTAGTTTTCAACTTCCTATTGGAGGATACTCAGTTGGGGGTCCACCCTAAGTTGGAGGTCAACCTCAAGTTGGGGAAAACCCCACGTTGGGGGACATAACCTAGTTTACAGGCACCATACGCATGGATTACAAACCAAACCTTGGAATTTTCCTTTCCAAGGAAATCAACAACTTCTTGGGGGGAAAACTCTTCAAACCAATTCTTTTGTACCCTCTTATCCTGGGCAGCCCTTTCTAGGCACTGTAAACCCTACATGGAGTCAATATTTTCAATCCAATGCACCTTTCCAAGGTGGCATGCCAAACCAACATACTAATGTTGTCTATTTGACTCAAAATCCTCCTCAGCTGAATTTGATTGGACCCTCTAACTCTTTGCAAACTGCTTATGGTACTACTAGTATACCTATAGGATTGTCTCCCCAAAATTACCAGTTTCCTCAGGTAAACAGACAATTTTCATTTCTAGCTACTTTGGATTTACCGGATTTATTTAGAATTTTGAATGATCCTATCTTGCATTCTCATTATTGTCCGGTTATACCTGCCAAATTATCATCATAAATTCCCAAGTTTGATGGTCGGTCGAGAGAAGACCCAAATAATCATGTCATGATGTTTCATCTTTGGTGTTCATCCAACTCCTTGATGGATGACTCCATCTGACTACGTCTTTTCCAACGCACTCTTACGGGTTTGGCTACCAAATGGTACATCAAATTGGCGAGAGGTTTCTTCAACGATTTTAATACCTTAGCCATGGATTTCTTGACACATTACCAATTGTCAATACGGTATGAGACAGGAATGGAAATTTTAAGTTCATTTAAACAATCCTCTTCTACTCTCATCTCAGATCATATTCATGAGTGGAGGAGGAGACGTCGATTAATAAAAGCTCCTCTTCCTGATCAATTATTAGATGAGTGGTTCACCAAATCACTCATCGATCCTATAGCTCTTGATGTCTCCATGGGGGGTGTCGTCACTGAAGAACATGTGATCAGTTGTGCTCAATACTTAGATCTTGTTTATTTTCAAACGTGCACATTATATGACTTGATGCCTGATGCTCCTTGCCCGTCTACAAATACAACCACAACGCTTCCAGTAGCATCTCATGTTGTTGATGGTGTGATTGGAACTTTTCATGCTAAGACTCAGTCAAAACAAGTCAATCATTCCAATCCCAAACCTACTACTACCAGTGTACAAAATGCTACTCCTCCTACTCCTTCTCCCGGTAAAACCTCTGAGGTAAATACGGTCCAGTCTACGACTACCGATAAATCTCAAAATAAGAAAAAAGGGAAGGGTAAGAATAAAGAGGATAAAACTAATAATCAACAACCATATAAACCCAAAACTCAACCTGTTGATGATAAATAAAAGCATAAACCTCGTTATCCTTGCCTTATCTGTGGCGAGGACCATTACACAAAATATTGTCCGAGATGTGCAAAAGTTACTCAATTCCTCCAAGGGATCGGGGCTCCCCCAACGCCTGTCATTTTGTCACAACCTTTTCCTTCTCAACAACAGGCCCAACTGGCTATTCATGACCAACCTTCTCCCTCTACCAGCTCTTATGTGTTTATGTGTACTAGTGAATCCAAGAAAAACGAAGTTGTTGTCGCTACTCGAACCAAAGATTATTCTCCTTCTAAAGAGAAAATTGATGATCAACCTCCTCCATTGGCTCTGCCTCCCAATAGTCCTCTTCATATCGAATGACCTAGTCCTAATACAATCATCTATCTGTGTCATAAGGGTGTCGTTCGTAAGTCATCATTTAACCCGCATGCACATGCAGCTCAAAACTACACTATTGTAGAAGATTTTGCACATGCACCTTATGCGATGTCGGCTCTCGAAGTCCTTCAAAGTTGTCCTACTCAATGAAAGGAATTGTTAAAGTATCTTGGTGGAATCTATCCTACTGATACAAATTTGATAATATTTGACTTGGAAGATCACATCCCAAGACTCCCTCATCAATTAGCTTTTCAAATACAAGTAGTTGTGGAAACAAAGAATATATGTCGAACAGTTGTTGATGAAGGGGCTTCGACTTGCACCATGTCCATCACCTGTTGGAATCCATTGGATCTCCTACCCTTGCTGCGTCACATAACACGTTAACAAATTTTAATGGTACAGGGTTTAAACCTTACAATGTACTTCTTGTATTATCTATTACATTGGAAGGAAAATCGGTTACTGTTGAGGTTGAGGTATTTGATGCACCTCTCAATTACAACCTCTTATTTGGTCGTAGTTGGATTGATTCTATGCACGCAATTGTCTCTACTCTTTTCTGTGTGATGTGTTTCCCTCACCAAGGTAAAGTTGTTACCGCCGATCAACTCACCTTTTTAGCTCCGATTCGCTCAACAGTAATGTTCCTTTCATAGCAAAAACACCTCTTGGTTATGAGAATGTCGGTGTGGGTCTTTTGAAAGATTCATCATTAATGGGCATTTTTCCCATTCCACCACCTGAAGTTCCTCCTCCTCTTGTCGCTTCTATTAACATGATTTCGACTAGTGTTGGCGAAATTTCTGAGTCCTATGACCCTTGGATAGTGCCTAGCTTGGAATAATGTCCTCATTATGGTGACCAAATGCCACTAAGTCCAGTTGAATTGACTTATTAGGCTATACAATCGACATCTCCTTCTTCTCACTCTCTTGTTGATACGTCTCGTGATCCATTTCACATGATATTTCAAAATGATGAAACGATCATGGCAATTATGTCTGTGGAAGACACACCATGGGATGATGGGAATCATCATTCTAACCTCTTCCTCGAACCCAAGACTATCGAGATTTATCAACGAATTTTCAATCTGTCCACAGTTATTAATTTCCCCTCGGTTTCTGAACCAACACATGATGTTTTGTATGAAGGAAACTTGGGAAATATTTCACCCACTATCCCTCTAGATATTTTTATTAAGCCTGGAATTGTGGAAAATGTTCACATAGGTGCCTCATGTTCTCCTGATGAGATCCAAACTTACAAGGCCCTTTTCCAAGAATTTTATGATGTATTTGCATGGAGTTACAAAGAAATGCCTGGAATTGATCCAGATATCGTTGTACATGAAATTAAGACATATCCTGACGCTAAACCTGTTCTACAACGACTTCGCCCAGTTCATCGACGAAAAACCGTTGAAATCAAACTTGAAGTGGAGAAACTTCTTAAAGTTGGTTTTCTCTACCCTGTATCATTGATTGATTGGGTGTCCAATCTAGTTCTGGTCACGAAGAAACAAGGAATGATCTGTGTTTGTGTTGATTATAGGGATATTAACAATGCTTGTCCTAAAGATAATTATCCAACCCCTTTTGTCAACCAGATCATTGATGATTTTTCCGGGAGTGAAATCTTCTCTCTAATGGATGGATTTTTCGGCTATAATCAAATCAATATTTTACCTATGGATCAACATAAAACCGCTTTTATTTTCCCTTGGGGTACCTTCGCATACCGTAAACTCCCTTTTGGTCTCAAGAATGCTGGTGTGACTTTTGAACGAGCTATTCTTATGCCTTCCACGATATCAAGCATATTTTATGAACTTAACTGACATTCATAAGTCGTCATTTAACCCGCATGCACGTGTAGCTCAAAACTACACTATTGTAGAAGATATTGCACATGCACCTTATGCGATGTCGGCTCTCGAAGTCCTTCAAAGTTGTCCTACTCAATGAAAGGAACTGTTAAAGTCTCTTGGTGGAATCTATCCTACTGATACAAATTTGATAATATTTGACTTGGAAGATCACATCCCAAGACTCCCTCATCAATTAGCTTTTCAAATACAAGTAATTGTGGAAACAAAGAATATATGTCGAACAGTTGTTGATGAAGGGGCTTCGACTTGCACCTTGTCCGTCACCTATTGGAAATCCATTGGATCTCCTACCCTTGCTGTGTCACATAATACGTTAACAAATTTTAATGGTACAAGGTTTAAACCTTACGATGTACTTATTGTATTATCTATTACATTGGAAGGAAAATCGGTTACTGTTGAGGTTGAGGTATTTGATGCACCTCTCGATTACAACCTCTTATTTGGTCGTAGTTGGATTGATTCTATGTGCGCAATTGTCTCTACTCTTTTCTGTGTGATACGTTTCCCTCACCAAGCTAAAGTTGTTACCGCTGATCAACTCACCTTTTTAGCTCCGATTCGTGCAACAGTAATGTTCCTTTCATAGCAAAAACACCTCTTGGTTACGAGAATGTTGGTGTGGGTCTTTTGAAAGATTCATCATTAATGGGCATTTTTCCCATTCCACCACCCGAAGTTCCTCCTCCTCTTGTCGCTTCTATTAACATGATTTTGACTAGTGTTGGCGAAATTTCTGAGTCCTATGACCCTTGGATAGTACCTAGCTTGGAATAATGTCCTCGTTATGGCGACCAAATGCCACTAAGTCTAGTTGAATTGACTTGTTAGGCTATACAATCAACATCTCCTTCTTCTCACTCTCCTGTTGATACGTCTCTTGATCCATTTCACATGATATTTCAAAATGATGAAACAATCATGGCAGTTATGTCTGTGGAAGACACACCATGGGATGATGGGAATCATCATTCTAACCTCTTCCTCGAACCCAAGACTATCGAGATTTATCAATGAATTTTGAATCTGTCCATAGTTATTAATTTCCCCTCGGTTTCTGAACCAACACATGATGTTTTGTATGAAGGAAACTTGGGAAATATTTCACCCATTATCCCTCTAGATATTTTTATTAAGCCTGGAATTGTGGAAAATGTTCACATAGGTGCCTCATGTTCTCCTGATGAGATCCAAACTTACAAGGCCCTTTTCCAAGAATTTTATGATGTATTTGCATGGAGTTACAAAGAGATGCCTAGAATTGATCCAGATATCGTTGTGCATGAAATTAAGACATATCCTGGCGCTAAACCTATTCGACAACGACTTCTCCCAATTCATCGACGAAAAACCATTGAAATCAAACTTGAAGTGGAGAAACTTCTTAAAGTTGGTTTTGTCTACCCTGTTCATTGATTGATTGGGTGTCCAATCTAGTTCTGGTCACGAAGAAACAAGGAACGGTCCGTGTTTGTGTTGATTATAGGGATATTAACAAGGCTTGTTCTAAAGATAATTATCCAACCCCTTTCGTTGACCAGATCATTGATGATTTTTCCGGGAGTGAAATCTTCTCTCTGATGGATGGATTTTTCAACTATAATCAAATCAATATTTTACCTGTGGATCAACATAAAACCTCTTTTATTTTCCCTTGGGGTACCTTCGCGTACCGTAAACTCCCTTTTGGTCTCAAGAATGTTGGTGTGACTTTTGAATGAGCTATTCTTATGCCTTCCACGATATCAAGCATATTTTACAACCTTATCTTGATGATTTACCGACACATTCCATACGTCCTCAAGATCACGCGACACACTTACAAACTATTTTCCTCCGATGTCGATATTACCGTACATGATTGAATCCACATAAATGTGTTTTTTGTGTGGAGTCTGGAAGACTTCTAGGCTTTATTGTTTCCATGCATGGGATCAGTGTATATCCCTTGAAGGTTGGCACCATCCTCAATTTTCCTCCTCCTTATACCTTATGCCAACTCCAAAGTTTGCAAGGGAAGGAAAAATTTCTATGACAATTCATTCCTAATTATGTTGAACTAACGAAAGGTTTCACTCGACTTCTTAAGAAGGGTCATGTTTTTTTGTGGGATGACACTTCCAACAAAGCATTTGATGCTTTGAAGCTTTCCTTAACCCGCACACCACTATTATTTCCCCTCGATTATAGTCGACATTATTTCTTATATTTGACTGCTTCGGATCATACCATTTCCATGGTTATGGTCCAAGAGGATGATTCGCACGAAGAACATGTCATTTACTATTTAATTCAGAGTCTTACGACCATCGAAATAAAATACATGCATGTGGAGAAATTAGCCTTGGCGACTGTTCAAGCTGTCCAACGTTTTCGTCACTACATCTTACTGTGTAAGACCACGATTATTTGTAATTGCAATCCTATGTAACATATTCTTACACGACAATTGCTAGGAGGAAAATACTCCAAATGGATTGCGATTCTCCAAGAATTTGAATTGGAGTTTGAGAAATCCAAGTCAAACAAATCTTTGGTCTTTGCTGAGTTGATATGTGACCTTCCCTCCGCTAATACAAAAAATGTGGCAGAAGATTCCTTTCCTGATGAATCTCTCTTTCTGATCAATTCAAATGATATCTAGTATGGATACATTATCATTTATCTCCAAACCCAAACTTTTCGACCTGATATATCTCATGTAGATCGTCATCGTATTAGGTATCAAGCCCGTCAATATATTATTCTTGGTGATACCCTTTACCGTCGTGGTATTGACTCCCTGTTTCGACGATGTCTGACATATGATGAAGCTGAGAAAGCACTAAATGAGTGTCATACTGGAGCATGTGGCGGTCATATGTCTGGGTATGCCACTGCCCAAAATATCCTATGAGCTAGTTACCTCTAGCCTTCTCTCTTCAGGGATTGCATTATCACAGTTAAGAAATGCCATGCTTGTCAAACCTATAATAATAAGATTTGGTCTCATCCTGGTCCTCTCTATCCTGTAGTTTTCATTGGTCCATTTTCTAAATGGGGCATTGACTTCATGACATGTAACCCTCACTCTGTCGGCAGGTATGGATACATCATTGTAGCAGTGGATTATTTCACTAAGTGGGCCAAGGCGATGCCTACATTTGATAACACCGGGAAAACTACAGCACTGTTCATATCCAATCATATCATCACTAGTTTTTGTGTCCCTCAAGCCATTGTCACTGACGATGGCACCCATTTTCAAAATTTTATGATGTCTGAGCTTACTGATAAGTTGGGTCTACTGCATGAAAACTGAACACCTTATTATCCGCAGGCCAATGACCAAGTTGAAGCAATCAACAAAGTTTTCACCACTATGCTTCGACGGATGGTAGGGATTCATAAGTCAAGTTGGAATACAATGATTTTTTCGGCATTATGGGCCTATTAGACGTCAGTTAAGTCTGTTATAGGTTTTACACCATTCCAATTGGTGTATGGTATCGAGGCCATTTTTTCGATTGAATGTGAAATTTTGTCTCTGAAGCTAGTCGTCGAAATTCTCCCAAACACCACAGCCGAAGAAGAACGTCTGTTGTATTTAGTGCAATTAGACGAGACTCGTCGTGATGCTATGTTAGTAATAGAAACCTAGAAGAAACACGTCAAGGCTCAATACGACAAACATGTTAAACCTCGTGTTTTTTCTGAAGGCAATTTGGTTCTCCTTTATGACCAAGATCGTGATTTGTTGGGGGTAGGTAAATTCGAGCCCATGTGGTGTGGTCATTATATCGTTAAACGAGTATTAGAGAAAGGGTCTTACAAGCTAGTTGATTACGGTGGAATTCATTTGGGTGAATCTATAAATGGACTTTACGTAAAGAAGTACTATGCTTAAAATGATTTGCATGAGTTATTTGTACTTTAATGTATCATATTCTAGTGTGCTTTTTGTCATTTCTTTTTTCTACCCTCAAACAGATTACCTTGCATTATGCTTGGTTTCCATATGTCGATGTTCTCGCTACCTTATATTGGATTTGATGATGGTGCTAGTCATAGTACTCAAAATCTAGCATCTGTTGCATGGACAATCTATGCACCTACGACGAGTTGATAAGTCTACGTGGTATTTGTCTGGGTTGTGAAACTAATAACATTGTGGAATATAGTGCATTCATTGAGTTATTGGCTGACACTATTTCATTTGGAATCCGTCATCTAATTATATGACTTGATTCTCAACTTGTGGTGCTGCAATTAATTAATGTTTATTCCATAATAAGTCCTACATTATTATGGGTATACTTGAGAATTCGCCTCTTGGAAAGGAATTTTGATTACATTGAATTTCAACACATTCCTAGATATCTAAATACATTAACAGATGCATTAGCTAATTATGTTTTAGATAGACATTTGCACCATTTGTAAATCCAAACACAAATACCTAAAGACAAGTAAGTCGGTAGAAGTTTTGTTTTATAACGCAAAAAGTTACAAAAAAGTGTGTGCTGAGATCAAAATGTTGAAGCACATAGCTTCATATACATATGTATCATGGATGTTGCTCATGATAACAAACCACTGCCCATGCTACACGACGGAGCAGTCGACCAATAGATGTTGAAATGCCAACAATATGGAATTGGTAATATCAGGGATGTCCATGGTTAATCCCTCGAGGTTGTGTTCGATCTCCTTGAGATCCTCAGTTGATACTCCTCGAACTGCCATTGCGCCTATCTCTCTGCGTCTCTGGATTGGAGATGATCTTGGGGGCCTGAAAGGTGCCACATCTGCATTTTGAGATCTTTTTTATTAGTCTCAGATACATAACATAAAAAAATTATAATTGAAATGTCAAAACAATATATATAATGAAAACGTCTTTTTTACCTATGTCTTCCCATTGTGAACCCTTGGGTAGTGCCAAGTCGGGATCATCACGGAAGTCGATCCGGACATAAGCATAATCCTTAACCATAATAAGCTGATCTCTCAGCCACTGGAAGAAGATAGGACCATATATAACGGTTGGGACGCCACCATGGCGTGCCATCAAGTCAACCCATCTCTTCATCTAAGGATCCTATGGAGTGGGCACACCCCAATCCACATGTTGAAGGCGCAAAACTGGGACCCTTTCTAGGAAAAAGGACACCAAAATTGATCCATATCCAAATTGTTTCAGCCGACCGGTCCTACACTTTGTTAATTATTTCTTCATATTCTTGAGGAGGCCCTCACACCAGTTGAATACTCGGGGCTCCATGCACTCAATGGAATATTGAAAATGGCTCTGCAAGGCCATGTGTGGAGATGCACTCCCTGCCGCACGGGTAATGGTATAGAGTATTTTCCTCAAAGATAAGTTGAGAACGTCTTTTATGGCAACTTTCCCACTATGTTTCTCTATACCAACCGCGCAGTGTTGTGTGATATAGTAATCCATTGGTTTACCTCCTCCTTTGCTTTCGAATAGTGACACTCAAGACCCACGACGAGATAATCTGGTCAATAAATAGATGTCATCAATTTCTAAAGTGAGTGTATGTACCCTAACATGAAAATCTTGTTCATTTACGTCCCACATTCAGACTAAGTGCTCCAATAGAACTAATTGGGCCCTCATGCCCTGCACTTTGAAGAACTTAAGCAAGTCGCACTCCCGGAGTGCCATGACTGTGTTGGGATCATTCCCTACAATTTAATATTTCTCTTCGTGCTCTCTTTCCCACCATTCGAGCATGATGAACTATGGAAAGTCTGCCAAGCAATATTTAAAGATGAATTAGTTCATTAAAAATAAAAAAATTGGGAGCTTCCTCAGTTCTTTCTTTCTTTTTTATTTATGAGTTGCGGTCATTGCAGGTGCTGAGTTTACCATAGTGCGGCGTCATCGCACTCCACCAGTGTAACCCCTATGACGATCCCAGATCAATGCAGTTTTCGATATAGAGAGCTTGCGACGATCTGAAGGCGCTCTCTCCCTTGGAAATTTTCCCACAAACTCAAAAAATAACTATAAAAAATGAAAAAAAATGCTATGGAAAGAGAGAGGTAAGGAAGAGCACCAACCTCACTGAGACGGCTCGAGAGAAATCGTCCACGGATTGCCCCGGAATCGTCACTTGAATATCAGAGGAAAATGAGGGTTTTGGGCACTAGTTTTGGTGAAAATATAAGTGAAATGGTCAAATGAACTTGTTTTTGACTTATTTAACCTATTTTACTATTTTTAACCTAAAATTAAATTATATTTCACTATTTTTTCACCTATGTTAAAACCTAATGAACTTTTCAAAGTGTCAATATTACAGGATACAGGTCTGGCGATTGGACTTTTGATATGGATCAACCCCTTTTGATCATTTTTTACGTGTTTTTGCAAAAAATATTTGATGTATATATGATTTTAAGTTTTTTCAGTAAAAAATATTGAGCCTAGTCTTTGTTCTTTCTCACGCTCATAAAACTATGAGAATGTAACCGAGTAAACTTTTATCACTTTTTTGGACTCGTAAAGGCTATACGAAAAAGGACCCCCTTGGAGGCCTCATTAATCTCTTTTCAAACTCCCTAAACATGAAAAGATAGCTGAGCAATCTTGTTCTTTTCACGCTCGTAAAAGTATTTGAAGAAAATGTCCGATGAGCAGTAGATTATCTCTTTTTCGGTCTCATCATACTACTTTACGAAAAATGACATTTTGGATTTTTCTTTAAGTGTTTTTTAGACTCTCTAAACATGAAAAACCCATGAGTTCTTTTTCTTTGGACTTGTAAAACAAACATCGAAAGGCCCATATGGGACCAAACCACTCCTTCCTAGGGTTTGTTAAAAATACTCCGAGGGAATCATCCAAAGGATGATCTTACATTTCAAGCATATGTTATCCTCATCAAGCTTGCGTAAAAATAAAGAGGTACTTGCTAGAAATGGTGGGGGGAAATTGGGAAATAAATGCATATCTATATCTGGATTAGTGGCAGTAATTCACTCTTGAACATGCCACCCCTCTTCATTGTTGTATCTTGGTTGGGAAATCCATTTGTCTCTTGTTTTATCATCCACAAGTCTATATATTGGTCCTCCTTGAGTCAATGCTGCCAAGAAAATTGTCATGTTGTTCATATGTTCAAGAGAAGTTCAACCTAAACAATCCTTCTATTGAGTCGGCCATCTGCAGTCCTCAAACTCTTACCATGTCAACCTTCCCTGAGTCAGTCCTGAATCACTTTATACTCTGATCTACTTCAAATATGTTACATGTTTTGTGTCATTGATGGGTGATATGTTAAGGCCCTCCTATGATGAGTCTCTTCCTGTTGACTTCAACTCATTATAAGAGAATTTGGCTTAGAAACTATTTGGTACCTTGGAGCCTGCATGCCTCAATGGGAGGCTTCCTCATTTTCGACAGTGGGTTCACATTACTGGCCTCTGATTGGAAAATTCCATGAAGTGTTCGACTTCAGCTCATTAATTCACACTCGTTGGATTGTACTAGAGTACCTTGGGATTCATTGACTTCAATGGTGATTTCCCTCGCATTTGTTAATGGTATCCATTAATGATCGGTAATCAAGTGGTTTCTACCATGTTCGACTTCAACACCTGCAATCACATGGATAGATTCATACTTCAAGACGATGGAAATGAAGACCCTGGATACTGTCACATGAATCCAGGTTGCGATGGAGTATTGATAAGTCTGTACTGATACATAGATACACCATGTATTTCTTGTGGCTATGTCCAAATTTGAGTCTTTATAGCATAAATCTACGGTGTATTTCTAAGTGTCTATGTTGAATCATAATGAAATGGATCCACAGTGTATGATTGGTGGCCATGAATCACTTAACAGTTATGCTTAGGGTCACTTGTAGACTGAGTATGGAGATTCCTACCTCAGTAAAGGGTATATTATTATGCAAATGTTTGTTTGTGGACAAGTTTCCGACCGATGTGCTCCTTGTTCTCGACACACACATTCTACAAAGTATTTCAGCTGTCACATGTCTCCAACTTCATACTTTGGGGGGCATTCTGTTACACATTATTTTCTTCACCCTCGTGACCACTGATGATATTTGTATCGCCGGTTATAAGAAATATCATTTTTCTATTCCCTAAAGGCTATTGAAGAAATAAGACTTTCCCTGAGAGGTGAAATTACCTTTTCCTTATTGAAAAAGCTTGTTAAGAGAGATCATTGCACCTTGCCAGTGTTATGGGTGCGACGATCCATGATCGTCACATGTTGCACCATAGTAGCATGCAACATCGTCGCAGGTTGCTCATGTTTAGGGTGTGACGATGTTTAAATGAAGGAAAAAGAAGAATTTCTCGAAGGTTCTAGAATGGAATCTTCGAAAGGATGAAGTGGCCTCTGATCGGTTTGGATCTCACCCGCTTCTCTGATTTAGTGGGATCATCCTAATCCCTTCATCCCTTCCCCTTCACTCTATATAAGAAGGGATCTCTCATGAGAAAGGTTAGGCTGGCTTATGCATGAAGAATTATGTTGTAGATTGCGCTTGTGATAGCTTTTATTTAGCTTTCCAAGTCAGGTCGTGAATACTCTTCATCAAAAGCATTGGAGAAAAGGTATGTGTGTTGAGGCAAAGGGCCATTAGAAGGGACCTTGCAACATTAAGGCATAGGTTGTATTCTCCACTTTCATCAATATAATGCAGTAATACATTTCTTCCATATAAAAGTGTCTCCATTTTTATTGCATAACTCTTTGATCTTATGCATAGGTTTCATTGGAATATATATATTCTCTCTCTCTCTCTCTTTGTTGGTTTGTGCTTCTTAACAGGTTCAACATCCTGCAAACTTAAAGATAGAGCAAGGGCAACACTAGAAATGATCAAACGACATTTAAACGGTATGTCATTTATCCATCATTGAACTAGTTTACATTACAATGAAATCTAAGGAGAAGCTTGTATTATGCTATGTTTTGTTCTAATTTCTTGTTGAAGTTAGGGAGATTAGTTTGTGTCAACACTCACCGATTTGTCTAGTAACAAACGTGAGTTTTTCACCGTTGGAAAGGTATCGATATGTAGAATAGCATCATGAGTGTGGGAACAATTTCCGGACACCAAAACCCAAAAAAACATTGTTTAATACCTCAAAATGGATTTGGAAGGTTATAGACCCCAATTTTTCAAACTGGGACCTGCTACTAAAATGACCCTGCAAGTTGATTCCTCCATTTTTTTCCACTCTGAAAGGATCGATATAGATGGAAAAAAATATAATGATCCAATCTAGATCACTATCATTTACTCTACAGTCTATGCTTGACATCATTTTATATCCATATTTCAGTTCAACGATAAACATAAAGTCATTATACTATCAATGCTTCCATAATAAACTATTGTCATAATATCACATACTTAACATGCATGGCGTACAACTTTGATATTTAAAGGGTTATTTTGTGGTAAGGCATATATATATATATATATATATATATATA
>ML792830.1:131420-151967 GCA_009831015.1 Picea engelmannii
GCATGTAAAATACGATCAACAATGCATCTTGTAAACAAATAAGATTCAAAGTATATGAACTCTTTATGTGTTCAATTGATGAATCATTGTTACCAAATCATATCACATAGTATCCAACTGTTGTAGTCCAGAGATTAGAGACAAGCATTCAAGAAGATAGAGCTACATTATAGCAAGAATATTAAGGACACACACACATGATACTCAAGTGGTATTTGTGGGAAGGTTAACCAATCACTTTTGTAGTCCATCTTCACGAGTATATCTACATAGGAGAGATGGTTGGAGCAATTGCACCCGCTCCAACTAATCATTGGTTAGATGAATTTAGTCCCTATGTGCGTTTACTTACTTTATTATGTGTATTCATATATTATCGTATACTAGTGGATAATAAATAATAACAATTACAACAACCTAAAAAACCTCTCAACACCAACACTGTAGGCAATTGATTCTATGACATCATTCTATATTGATTGATCATATGCCATATTAATGATTAATCATATTCCACAATACAAAGTATTCTTTCTATATCAATGAATGATACATAGTATACACTTTGTATTAGTAAAGGTCATGGTAACATACATAATATCAAACTTTTTATTAGTAAATGACATGGCTACATTTTAGAATATTAAACACTAACATACATAATATCAATTTTTTTATTAGTAAATGTCATGGCTACATTTTAGAATATTAAACACTATATTAGTAAAGTTACGGTTGCATCACTATATATATATATATATATATATATATTTATATTTATATATAAAAGTGAGAAGTCGGCGTTTTAACTGAGATATAACCACCGACAATGTGTAGTAATACAAAGTATAACTATGTATTGGTTCAATTATAATCCATTGTATGTAAATGTTACGCTACATGCTATGAGTTATCCAAATGAGAAATAATCGATTCCTCAATTAGATTTACGAAGAAACAAGGAACGATCCGTGTTTGTGTTGATTATAGGGATATTAACAAGGCTTGTTCTAAAGATAATTATCCAACCCCTTTCGTCGACCAGATCATTGATGATTTTTCCAGGAGTGAAATCTTCTCTCTGATGGATGGATTTTTCGGTTATAATCAAATCAATATTTTACCCATGGATCAACATAAAACTGCTTTTATTTGCCCTTGGGGTACCTTCACGTACCGTAAACTCCCTTTTGGTCTCAAGAATGCTGGTGTGACTTTTGAACGAGCTATTCTTATGCCTTCCATGATATCAAGCATATTTTACAACCTTATCTTGATGATTTACCGACGCATTCCATACGTCATCAAGATCATGCGACACACTTACGAACTATTTTCCTCCGATGTCGATATTCCCGTACAGGATTGAATCCACATAAATGTGTTTTTTGTGTGGAGTCTGGAAGACTTCTAGGGTTTATTGTTTCCATGCATGGGATCAGTGTATATCCCTTGAAGGTTGGCACCATCCTCAATTTGCCTCCTCCTTATACCTTATGCCAACTCCAAAGTTTGTAAGGGAAGGAAAACTTTCTATGACGATTCATTCCTAATTATGCTGAACTAACGAAAGGTTTCACTCGACTTCTTAAGAAGGGCCATGTTTTTTTGTGGGACGACACTGCCAACAAAGCATTTGATGCTTTGAAGCTTTCCTTAACCCGCACACTACTATTATTTCCCCTCGATTATAGTCGACATTATTTCTTATATTTGGCTGCTTCGGATCATACCATCGCCATGGTTCTGGTCCAAGAGGATGATTCGCACGAAGAACATGTCATTTACTATTTAATTCAGAGTCTTATGACCACTGAAATAAAATACATGCATGTGGAGAAATTAGCCTTGGCGGCTGTTCAAGATGTCCAACATTTTTGTCACTACATCTTACTGTGTAAGACCACGATTATTTCTTATTGCAACCCTATGTAACATATTCTTTCACGAAAATTGCTAGGGGGGAAATACTCCAAATGGATTGCAATTCTCCAAGAATTTGAATTGGAGTTTCAGAAATCCAAGTCAAACAAATCTTTGGTCTTTGTTGAGTTGATATGTGACCTTCCCTCCGCTAATACAAAAAATGTGGCAAAAGATTCCTTTCCTGATGAATCTCTCTTTCTGATCAATTCAAACAATATCTAGTATGGATACATTATCATTTATCCCCAAACCCAAATTTTTCGACCTGATATATCTCATGTAGATCGTTGTCGTATTAGGTATCAAGCCCATCAATATATTATTCTTGGTGATACCCTTTACCATCGTGGTATTGACTCCCTGTTTCGACGATGCATGACATGTGATGAAGCTGAGAAAGCACTAAATGACTGTCATACTGGAGCATGTGGCGGTCATATGTCTGGGTATGCCACTGCCCAAAATATCCTATGAGCTGGTTACCTCTAGCCTTCTCTCTTCAGGGATAGCATTATCGTAGTTAAGAAATGACATGCTTGTCAAACCTATAATAATAAGATTCGGTCTCATCTTGGTCCTCTCTATCCTGTAGTTTTCATTGGTCCATTTTCTAAATGGGGCATTGACTTCATGACATGTAACCCTCACTCAATCGGTAGGTATGGATACATCATTGTAGCGGTGGATTATTTCACTAAGTGGGCCAAGGCGATGTCTACATTTGATAACACCGAGAAAACTGCAGCACTATTCATATTCAATCATATTATCACTAGTTTTGGTGTCCCTCAAGCCATCATCACTGATGATGGCACCCATTTTCAAAATTTTATGATGTCTGAGCTTACTGATAAGTTGGGTCTACGGCATGAAAACTCAACACCTTATTATCCACAGGCCAATGACCAAGTTGAAGCAATCAACAAAGTTTTCACCACTATGCTTCAACAGATGGTAGGGATTCATAAGTCATGTTGGAATACAATGATTTTTTCGGCATTATGGGCCTATCGGATGTCAGTTAAGTCTGCTACAGGTTTTACACCATTCCAATTGGTGTATGGTATCGAGGCCATTTTTTCAATTGAATGTAATATTTTGTCTCTGAAGCTAGTCGTCGAACTTCTCCCAAACACCACAGCCGAAGAAGAACATCTGTTGTATTTAGTGCAATTAGACGAGACTCATCGTGATGCTATGTTAGTAATAGAAACCTAGAAGAAATGTGTCAAGGGTCAATACGACAAACATGTTAAACCTCGTGTTTTTTCTAAAGGCGATTTGGTTCTCCTTTATTATCAAGATCATGATTTGTTGGGGGTAGGTAGATTCGAGCCCATGTGGTGTGGTCCTTATATCGTTAAACGAGTATTAGAGAAAGGGTCTTATAAGCTAGTTGATTATGGTGGAATTCATTAGGGTGAATCTATCAATGGACTTTACGTAAAGAAGTACTATGCTTAAAATGATTTGCATGAGTTCTTTGTACTTTAATGTATCATATTCTAGTGTGCTTTTTGTCATTTCTTTTTTCTACCCTCAAACTGCTTACCTTGCATTATGCTTGGTTTCCATATGTCGGCGTTCTCGCTACCTTATATTGGATTTGATGATGGTGCTAGTCATAGTACTCAAAATCTAGCATCTGTTGCATGGACAATCTATGCACCTACGGACGAGTTGATAAGTCTATGTGGTATTTGTCTGGGTTGTGAAACTAATAACATTGTGGAATATAGTGCATTCATTGAGTTATTGACTGACGCTATTTCATTTGGAATCCGTCATCTAATTATATGACTTGATTTTCAACTTGTGGTGCTGCAATTAATCAATGTTTATTCCATCAGAAGTCCTACATTATTATGGGTATACTTGAGAATTCGCCTCTTGGAAAGGAATTTTGATTACATTGAATATCAACACATTCCTAGATATCTAAATACATTAACAGATGCATTAGCCAATTATGTTTTAGATAGACATTTGCGCCATTTGTAAATCCAAACACAAATACACAAAGACAAGTAAGTCGGTAGAAGTTTTGTATTATAACGCAAAAAGTTACAGAAAAGTGTGTCCTGAGATCAAAATGTTGAAGCACATAGCTTCATATACATATGTATCATGGATGTTTCTCATGATAACAAACCACTGCCATGCTACATGACGGAGCATTCGACCAATAGATGTTGAAATGCCAACAATATGGAATTGGTAATATCAGGGATGTCCATGGTCAATCCCTCGAGGTTGTGTTCAATCTCCTTGAGATCCTCAGTTGATACTCCTCGAACTGCCATTGTGCCTATCTCTCCGTGTCTCTAGATTGGAGATGATCTTGGGGGCCTGAAAGGTGCCACATCTGCATTTTGAGATCTTTTTTATTAGTCTCGGATACATAACATAAAAAATTTATAATTGAAATGTCAAAAATATATATATAATGAAAACGTCTTTTTTACCTATTTCTTCCCATTGTGAACCCTTGGGTAGTGCCAAGTCGAGATCATCACGGAAGTTGGTCCGGACATAAGCATAATCCTCAACCATAATAAGCTGATCTCTCAGCCACTGGAAGAAGATAGGACCATATGTAACGGTTGGGACGCCACCATGGTGTGCTATCAAGTCAACTGATCTCTTCATCTGAGGATCCTATGGAGTGGGCACACCCCAATCCACATGCTGAAGGCGCAAAACTGGGACCCTTTCTAGGAAAAAGGGCACCAAAATTGATCCATATCCAAATTGTTTCATCCGACCAGTCCTGCACTTTGTTAATTATTTCTTCATATTCTTGAGGAGGCCCTCACACCAGTTGAATACTCGGGGCTCCATGCACTCAATGGAATATTGAAAATGGCTCTGCAAGGCCATGTGTGGAGATGCACTCCCTGCCACACGGGTAATGGTATAGAGTATTTTCCTCAAAGATAAGTCGAGGACGTCTTTTATGGCAACTTTCCCACTATGTTTCTCTGTACCAACCACGCAGTGTTGTGTGATATAGTAATCCATTGGTTCACCTCCTCCTTTTCTTCCGAATAGTGACACTCAAGACCCACGACGAGATAATCTGGTCAATAAATAGATTTCATCAATTTCCAAAGTGAGTGTATGTACCCTAACATGAAAAACTTGTTCATTTACGTCCCACATTCAGACTAAGTGCTCCAATAGAACTAATTGGGCCCTCATGCCCTGCACTTTGAAGAACTTAAGCAAGCCGCACTCCCAGAGTGCCATGACTGTGTTGGGATCATTCCCTACAATGTAATATTTCTCTTCGTGCTCTCTTTCCCGCCATTCGACATGATGAACGATGGAAAGTCTGCCAAGCAACATTTAAAGATGAATTAGTTCATTAAAAATAAAAAATTGGGAGCTTCCTCAGTTCTTTCTTTCTTTTTTATTTATGAGTTGCGGTCGTCGTAGGTGCTGAGTTTACCATAGTGCAGCGCCGTTGCACTCCACCAGTGTAACCCCTATGACGATCCTAGATCAATGTAGTTCCCGATATAGAGAGCTCGTGACGATCTGAAGGCGCTCTCTCCTTTGGAAATTTTCCCACAAACTCAAAAAATAACCATAAAAAATGAAAAAAATTGCTATAGAAAGAGAGAGGTAAGGAAGAGCACCAATCTCACTGAGACAGCTCGAGAGAAATCGTCCACGGATTGCCCCGGAATCGTCACTTGAATATCAGAGGAAAATGAGGGTTTTGGGCACTAGTTTTGGTGAAAATATAAGTGAAATGGTAAAATGAACTTGTTTTTGACTTATTTAACCTATTTTACTATTTTTAACCTAAAATTAAATTATATTTCACTATTTTTTCACCTATGTTAAAACCTAATGAACTTTTCAAAGTGTCAATATTACAGGATACAGGTCTGGCGATTGGACTTTTGATATGGATCAACCCTTTTTTATCATTTTTTACGTGTTTTTGCAAAAAACATTTGATGTATATATGATTTTAATTTTTTTCAGTAAAAAATATTGAGCCTAGTCTTTGTTCTTTCTCACACTCATAAAACTATGAGAATGTAACCGAGTAAACTTTTATCACTTTTTTGGACTCGTAAAGGCTATACAAAAAAGGACCCCCCTGGAGGCCTCTTTAATCTCTTTTCAAACTTCCTAAACATGAAAAGATAGCTAAGCAATCTTGTTCTTTTCACACTCGTAAAAGTATTTGAAGAAAACATCCGATGAGCGGTAGATTATATCTTTTTTGATCTCATCATACTACTTTACGAAAAATGACATTTTGGAGTTTTCTTTAAGTTTTTTTTAGACTCTCTAAACATGAAAAACCCATGAGTTCTCTTTCTTTGGACTTGTAAAACAAACATCGAAAGGCCCATATGGGACCAAACCACTCCTTCCTAGGGTTCGTTAAAAATACTTCGAGGGAATCATCCAAAGGATGATCTTACATTACAAGCATATCTTATCCTCATCAAGCTTGTGTAAAAATAAAGAGGTACTTGCTAGAAATGGTGGGGGAAAATTGGGAAATAAATGCATATCTGTATCTACATTAGTGGCAGTAAGTCACTCTTGAACATGCCACCCCTCTTCATTGTTGTATCTTGGTTGGGAAATCCATTTGTCTCTTGTTTTATCATCCACAAGTCTGTATATTGGTCCTCCTTGAGTCAATGCTGCCAAGAAAATTATCATGTCATTCATATGTTCAAGAGAAGTTCAACCTAAACAATCCTTCTATTGAGTCAGCCATCTGCAGTCCTCAAACTCTTACCATGTCGACCTTCCCTGAGTCAGTCCTGAATCACTTTATACTCTGATCTACTTCAAATATGTTACATGTTTTGTGTCATTGATGGGGGATACGTTAAGGCCCTCCTATGATGAGTCTCTTCCTGTCGACTTCAACTCATTATAAGAGAATTTGGCTTAGAAACTATTTGGTACCTTGGAGCCTGCATGCCTCAATGGGAGGCTTCCTCATTTTCGACAGTGGGTTCACATTACTGCCTCTGATTGGAAAATTCCATGAAGTGTTCGACTTCAGCTCATTAATTCACACTCGTTGGATTGTACTAGAGTACCTTGGGAGTCATTGACATCAATGGTGATTTCCCTCGCATTTTTTAATGGTATCCATTAATGATCGGTAATCAAGTGGTTTCTACCATGTTCGAATTCAACACCTGTAATCACATGGATAGATTCATACTTCAGGACGATGGAAATGAAGACCCTGGATACTATCACATGAATCCAGGTTGTGATGGAGTATTGATAAGTCTGTACTGATACATAGATACACCATGTATTTCTTATGGCTATGTCCAAATTTGAGTCTTTGTAGCATAAATCCACGATGTATTTCTAAGTGTCTATGTTGAATCATAATGAAATGGATCCACAGTGTATGATTGGTGGCCATGAATCACTTAACACTTATGCTTAGGGTCACTTGTAGACTAAGTATGGAGATTCCTACCTCAGTAAATGGTATATTATAATGCAAATGCTTGTTTGTGGACAAGTTTCCGACCGATGTGCTCCTTGTTCTCGACACACACATTCTACAAAGTATTTCAGCTGTCACACGTCTCCAACTTCATACTGTGGGGGGCATTCTGTTACACATTATTTTCTTCACCCTCGTGACCACTGATGATATGTGTATCGCCGGTTATAAGAAATATCATTTTTCTATTCCCTAAAGGCTATTGAAGAAATAAGACTTTCCCTGAGAGGTGAAATTACCTTTTCCTTATTGAAAAACCTTGTTAAGAGAGATCATCGCACCTTGTCAATGTTAAGGGTGCGACGATCCATGATCGTCGCATGTTGCACCATAGTAGCATGCAACATAGTCGCAGGTTGCTCATGTTTAGGGTGCGACGATGTTTAAACGAAGGAAAAAGAAGAATTTCTCGAAGGTTCTAGAATGGAATCTTCGAAAGGATGAAGTGGCCTCTGATCGGTTTGGATCTCACCCGCTTCTCTGATTTAGTGGGATCATCCTAATCCCTTCATACCTTCCCCTTCACTCTAAATAAGAAGGGATCTCTCATGAGAAAGGTTAGGCTGGCTTATGCATGAAGAATTATGTTGTAGACTGCACTTGTGATAGCTTTTCTTTAGCTTTCCAAGTCAGGTTGTGAATACTCTTCATCAAAAGCATTGGAGAAAAGGTGTGTGTGTTGAGGCAAAGGGCCATTGGAAGGGACCTTGCAACATTAAGGCATAGGTTGTATTCTCCACTTTTATCAATATAATGCAGTAATACATTTCTTCCATATAAAAGTGTCTCCATTTTTATTGCATAACTCTTTGATCTTATGCATAGGTTTCATTGGAATATATATACTCTCTCTCTCTCTCTCTCTCTCTCTCTCTCTCTCTCTCTCTCTCTCTCTTTGTTGGTTTGTGCTTCTTAACAAGTTCAACATCCTGCAAACTTAAAGATAGAGCAAGGACAACACTAGAAATGATAAACGACGTTTAAACGGTATGTCATTTATCCATCATTGAACTAGTTTACATTACAATGAAATCTAAGGAGAAGCTTGTATTCTGTTATGTTTTGTTCTAATTTTTTGTTGAAGTTAGGGAGATTAGTTTGTGTCAGCACTTACTAATTTGTCCAGTAACAGACGTGATTTTTTTGCACTGTTGGAAAGGTATCGATATGTAGAATAGCATCATGAGTGTGGGAATAATTTCTGGACACCAAAACCCAAAAAAACAGTGTTTAATACCTCAAAATGGATTTGGAAGGTTCTAGACCCCAATTTTCCAAACTGGGACCTGCTACTAAAATGACCCTGCAAGTTGATTCCTCCATTTTTTTCCACTCTGAAAGGATCGATATAGATGGAAAAAAATATAATGATCCAATCTGGATCACTATCATTTACTCTACAGTCTATGTTTGACATCATTTTATATCCATATTTCATTTCAATGATAAACATAAAGTCATTATACTATCAATGCTTCCATAATAAACTATTGTCATAATATCACATACTTAACATGCATGGCATACAACTTTGATATTTAAAGGGTTATTTTGTGGTAAGGCATATATATATAGCGGCATGTAAAATATGATCAATAATGCATCTTGTAAACAAATAAGATTCAGAGTATATGAACTCTTTATGTGTTCAATTGATGAATCATTGTTACCAAATCATATCACATAGTATCCAACTGTTGTAGTCTAGGGATTAGAGACAAGCATTCAAGAAGATAGAGCTACATTATAGCAAGAATATTAGGGACACACACACATGATACTCAAGTGGTATTTGTGGGAAGGTTAACCAATCACTTTTGTAGTCCATCTTCACGAGTATATCTACATAGGAAAGATGGTTAGAGCAATTGCACCCGCTCCAACTAATCATTGGTTAGATGAATTTAGTCCCTATATACATTTACTTACTTTATTATATGTATTCATATATTATCGTATACTAGTGTATAATAAATAATAACAATTACAACAACCTAAAAAACCTCTCAACACCAACCCTGTAGGCAATTGATTCTATAACATCATTCTATATTGATTGATCATATGCCATACTAATGATTAATCATATGCCACAATACAAAGTATTCTTTCTATATCAATGAATGCTACATAGTATACACTTAGTAAAGGCCATGGTAACATACATAATATCAAACTTTTTATTAGTAAATGACATGGCTACATTTTAGAATATTAAACACTAACATACATAATATCAAATTTTTTATTAGTAAATGTCATGGCTACATTTTATAGTAAATGTCATGGCTACATTTTAGAATATTAAACACTATATTAGCAAAGTTACGGTTGCATCTATATATATATATGAGAAGTCAGCGTTTTAACTGTGAGATATAACCACCGACAATGTGTAGTAATACAAAGTATAACTATGTATTGGTTCAATTATAATCCATTGTACGTAAATGTTACGCTACATGCTATGAGTTATCCAAATGAGAAATAATCGATTCCTCGATTAGATTTACTAATACACAATCTATCTTAGGATTTTAATGCACTCAAATATGAGATTTGATCCAAGGGATTCCTTTAAATTTACAACATCAATATCAAGATGATCTAGCTTTTTTATGAATCATAAACTTAAAGAAATTGATGAAAGTTGTGAGTAAAAATATGAGGTTGTGACTATTATCATCCAATCAATATTTAGCACTCAACAAAAATATTTATGGTTAACTATTGGTTTCATACACCCACACAGATGCAAGATAATGCATGTATCATAATGCATACACATGCACAGGGATACAAAGATACAACATAGAATAATGCATTCCTATGCATAGGTGTACCAAGGTGCAGTATAGACCAATGCGTCCATGTGGATATGGTGCAGACCAATGCACCCATATGCTCACGAATAAGTCTACAATGTAGACCAATGTGACCATGTGCACAAGTATAAGAGTTCAATAATGCAATATACAAATAATTATATTCCAATAAAAATTATAGAGGTTGTGTACAAGAATCCACAACTAAGCATGATTGCAACATGAAGAATTTTATCAATCCCTACTTCAACTATATGTAAACACAATGGTGTATAATGAAAATGGTTTGATTCCAAGAGGTTTAACATGAAAATTTTTATCAATTCCTACTTCAACTGTAACTGTAAATACAATGGTGTATTGTGTATAATGAGAATGGTTTGCATTGTAACCTACATGCTTTCGATGGGTTTTATTTTATCAATATAAAGTCCAACAAATACATAAATCATGGCACACATGTTAATTATGTAAGAGTACATTTCGTTTTATTTAAGGCATTAACGAGGGTCATTAAAAAATTAACCAATTCTAAAAATTATGCATGTTCAAAATTCAAATACTAAAAATGTTAGAGTTCAAAATTTATGAATAAAAAGAATTCAACATATTACATACCTCCTTCTTACCGATTCCTTCACCAATAATTTTGAGTTTTAGCTCATTCTCCTCTTTGTGTGAACTTTCCACAAATGATTTCTCCTTTTATCAACTTGTCAAATAGAAATTTATCAACCAGTTGACGACCCTATCAATTCCAATGGGTATTCTTCTTCCCCAAATACCCTCAAGTTGTAATGAGACTATATAGAAGGTACCCATCTAGCAATAAGAAAAAAATGAAGCCACTGAACTTGAAAAGAAAAACCCTAATTCACAACCCTTTTCAATAGACCAAACTCTTCAACAATCACCAATATAATTTTTTTAAGTATTACAACAACCATCCAGCATTAGGGTGCAAAAGGTGTTTTCCTCTTAGCTCAAGCTTTCCTTTTAGAGGGATTTTGTCCTCCTCCTTATTGGCTTAAAGAGGGATTTTGTTGGGTTTTTTGCCTTGTTTTGTATCTCTTTTTGCAACATGCGTGTTGGTTTTCTTCTCCGGTGACTTTCTGGGGATGTATAGTATTTGTTTATGAGCATGGTCATGAATTTTCCCTATCTTCTAGTCAAGAGACCACTATTGGTGAATGATTCATTGACAGTTTCGTCTCTTTTCGTTGTCCTTTGTAACATCTCTTGTCTAGAGAACAAATTATATTTATAATATAATTGAGAAATTTTCCCATTGGAAAAAAAAGCTTTCCTTTTATAGATTCAGTGGCTCAAGTCACTTGTCCAATTCATGCAAAATTATAATTTACTAAATTAATAATTACCTATTATTCACCCATTCATGTGTTACTCATATGCACAAGTGCATAAGTAATTACTTATTTAAAAATACAAAATAATGAATTATGCTCATACAACTCTCAAATTTCATATTTTCACTCTTAGGTGTTCCATTGATCTCCTCCTCATTTCCTATTTGAGTGGATGCACATGTAATTTCTACTTTAGTTATTTATTAACTATGTTTAACTTCTCCCAGCCTACTTTTCTTTTCCCAAACTTATATTTGAATTTGGATTATTGTTCATCTTTCTTCTCCTTGATTCATGGGTGCACTAGTAATTAGTTTTTAGTTAATTATTATTACTTTATTTTTATGTCATGCACACTCCTAGAATGACTTTTAATTAACAAATCCATTTCTCTTTGTTATGAGGTATCCGATAATCTATATGCTCAATCATACTTCTATACATTTAATTAATTTTCCCCTTTATGTTACAATACGTAAACTATATGATCATTATTTTCTCATATTAAATAAAATATTTATGCCAAGGCATCCATATTTTATTTGCTTTAATCAATCTTCTTTCAATGTAGACTTGGAAATTCATAATCGATACCAAGGATGCCATGCTTCTCCATTCCCTTCAAGAGTTACCTTTTAGTAAGTACCAAGGGTGCCATGTTTACATATGCCCTTCAAACATCCAACTTTATTGATGGGAAAAATGATATAACCATTAAGACTTCATTAACTCAACCTTTATCACCCTTGTTGAGAAACTATTGTTCACTGAGGAATAAGGATCTCATATCATTGAATTACCCTCAACTAAATGTTGTGAGTGACCAAATCCCTGACCTATCGTCATGGAAATGTGCAATTTTTAAGTAAAAGTGTCACCAAATTATTAGCTCGAGTCATGGAAAAGGAGTGCTAGTAAGTGGAAATGTGAATGTTGTTTCTCCTCTCTTGATGGTACTATGTACACTTTCATATAACCCCATTACCCATATGTAGACTAATTAGTAAGCATGATCCATATTCCTACACACACTACAATCAACACATCAAATAAATCCATAATCAAAATTAAAGCATTACATTAACCATTTAACATATCATCACTAATACATTTGGCACATTTTTTGACGATGTTCTAAAGAATGCACGTCTATATTCCTACGAATCCAATTCCATAGGTTCATCGAAGGCCTTTTGTTGCACTATCAACGACCCTTTTCGTATGTCGCACGTCCGATGTAAAAACCTACCACATGACATTTGTGGAGAGATTTAACAAAACAAACTTTCATCACAACCAATCATCCCAATTTTGACACATTGGATTGCCACATGGCATTTTCCAGGAAACCATCATCAGCCAAGTCATTATCGTTTTACCGACGGCCTCGGTCGTTATTGCGACATTATCACATGTAAATATCGTTGGAAAGCCGACGCGGGTGCCATCAAAATTGTGACCTCATGGTTGGTCGCCTCCGTCAGTGGGACGATGCTCTAGAGGGCACAGTTCATCAATGGTCCAATGATATAGCGTTGTAAATTTGTCGGAGTATCGAAGTTAGTGAAGACAATGTACATTGGATTGACGATGCTAGGGTGGGCAATGTTCGTCAGAGTGGTGTCACTTGAGAGCTCAAAGTCTGTCGGGGTTGAGACGGATGGGAGGAAATATTTCGTTGGAATATTGGCATTGGTTTGACGATGAACCTAGGCGTCATAGTTCTTATGCATGTATAGTAAATTCAAAAAAAATTGAAATTGATGTTGAACACTGAAAGCCATGCTTGTGATGCATTGGACATAGGGATCAAATAAATGTGTTAGATTAATAAGTTGAAGAGGTTGAGCCAGATGTAGATGAAAATGTTCTTGATATATGATGATATATATTATTAGAATTAGGGTTTTTATTGTTTCTAATTCAATCTTGTTAGATCCTCAACATCTAAAAATTCAAACTCACACTTAAGAAATACATGTTTTGCTTTTAAAATGTAATTTATGGCCTTGTGGAAGATGCACGCTTGACTTCACAAAAATGCACGCCCAGGTCTTAAACACCTCCAATTTGGGTGACTAAAGTTGTTGAGGGTGTCTTCAATAATTTTACATGTCTACACATTTAGTTTTGCGTTTTCAAACATAAAAGTGACTGCTATGTAAAAGAGGAAAAATCTACCTTGTAAATTGAGAGACCAAAACAATAGAAAGTACCCTAATGGAAATGCATGCACATGCTTCTATATAGCTCCAAATGTAGTTATATAAGTTTTTGGGTGAATTTAATTACATTTCAAATCTATAAATATCATTTAGAGTGTATTTTCAAATGAAAAGGGACTTCTACATGGAACCCAAATTCAATATTTTTTGTAAAATGGAGGGTAAAACTAGATTACTATAAAATGCATGCCTAGGACTCATATGACCTCCAAATTGAGTGATAGTTTGTATTTAATCATTTTACATATTTTTGTACCTTTAGTTGTGCATTTTCAAACAAAAACCCCTCTATTGTGCATAAAGGTTAAAAATTGCCTTGTAAATGCAAACAAATGCATAACAGGAAAAATACTTTAAAATGTATGAAACCAAGGCATGATGAAAAATGCACGTCCAAGTATTAACACACGTGCAATTTCAGTGATTCAATTTTGTGAGGGTGTCTTAGATAATTTTACACATGTCTACATATTTAGTTTTGTGTTTGCAAACATAAAAGTGCTTGGTGTGTAAAAGAGGCAAAATCTACCTTGTAAATTGAGAGACCAAAATAGTAGAAAGTGACCTAATGGAAATGCACGGCGATGCTTCTATATAGTTCCAAATTTAGTGATCTAAGTTTTTGGGTGAATTTAATAACATTCTAAATCTATATATGTCGTCTAGAGTGCATTTTAAAATGACTAAGGACTTCTAACTTGAACCAAGATTCAAGACTTTTTGTAAAATGGAGGGTAAAACCATCTTACTGTAAAATGCACGTCTAAGACTCATATGCCTTCCAAATTCAGTGGTTCAAATTATGGAGTTTGTATTTTATCATTTTATATCTATTCATACTTTAATTGTGTATTTGGAAACCAAAAACCCTCTGTTGTGCATAAAGGATAAAAGTTGTCTTGTAATGCCAAAAAAATGCATAAAAATGCATGAAAACAGGGCATGATAAAAAATGCACATCCTAGGAAGAAAAATCCATGTATGGTGTTGATAATTTACAAGTTACAAGTTACGTGACTATGGATTTGGTGTAAACCCTAAACACAATATCCTAGGGTGATTTGTGCCCAAATTTTAGTAAAGGGTTGAATTATACATGAATATTTGGAAACTATGCACACAAACTAACAAAAATGGAAAAATGAGTACTAACTACTTGTGACCATGAGCTCGATGATGCAGGAGCTTGTACAACCACATCACACATAGGTTAGTTATTAGTTTCATTTCCATTGTGAAGACCTATAAAAATTATCAAAGAATACAATTTTATGACTGAATAATAAGTAAATAAATAAACATGCATATCAACATGTACAAGACTCTAGAAAGACTAAAGTGGAACACCTGAATGAGCAAAATACAGGTTTTTTTTTAAACTGTAATTTATGCATTTGTGCAAAATGCACACCAAACTTTAAAAAATGCATGCAAAGGTCTTAACACACCTGCAATTTGAGTGATTCAAGTTTATGAGGTTGTCTTAGATAATTTTACACCAGTGTACATATTTAGATTTTCATTTGCAAACATAAAAATGGTTGTTGTGTAAAAGAGGAAAAATCTGTCTTGTAAATTGAGAGACCAAAACAATAGAAAGTGACCTAATGGAAATGCACACACATGCTTCTATATAGATCCAAATTGAGTGATCTAAGATTTGGGGTGAATTTAAAAACATTATAAATCTATAGATTTCATCCCGAGTGCATTTTAAAATGACTAAAGAATTCTACCTTGAACTAAGATTCAAGATTTTTTTTTAAATGGAGGGTAAAACCGACTTACTATAAAATGCATGCCTAAGACTCATATGACCTCCATATTGAGTGGTTCAAATTATTGAGTTTGGATTTTATCATTTTACATCTATTCATACTTTATTTGTGCATTTTGAAGCCTAAAAGCCTATATAGTTCATAAATGCTAAAAGTTGTCTTGTAAATGAAAAAAATGCATGAAAACATGGAATGATGAAAAATCCACACCCTAGGAAGAAAAATCCATGTATGGTGTTGGAAATTTACAAGTTACAAGATTTTGGATTTGTTTTTAACCCTAAATATTGTATACTAGGATGATTTGTAACAAATCGACGAATGAGCTTTCGTCGGGTGACCCATAGCCATTCACGACCGTTAGATTGATGAAAGTAATGAAGGCTTTACATACCTCGCCCTTTTTTCCCTCTATCTTCGTGAACAACGAGGAAATCGGGATCGTAGATTCCAAAACCCAGGAGAACATTTGGACCATTGATCTTTCCACATCCACGAAGTAGTGGAGGAATGCACAAGGTGGGACAATCTGAGCCATTGGATCTCATCAAAAATCTCGTCGGCCGTTGGATCGGGTTAAGATGCTCGGAGTTTAGTCTCTGGAGTGTGCGCAGAAAGAACGAATCTGGACCGTTAGATCTTAGTCCGATTACCCGTCAGCCTTCGGATCGGATAGGTAAGTGCCTTTTGGGTTGGCGTTTGGCGAAGCCCGAGGGTTAACCTGAACCGTCCCCCTTTAGGATAGGTATCAGGGATCCGGAAAGAGTCGGGATATTGGCCATCGGCATATCAGAGATCCTGAGGTCGAGGAAATCGAGACGTGATAAGTCGCAAACTCCGAGAGTTCATCTGGACCGTCCATCCATTGGGACACGTGTCAGAAATTCGCAGAGAGTCAGGATATTCGGCATCGATAAATTGGAGTTCCTGAGGTCGAAGGGGTTGGGACATCACAAGTCTCAAAATCCCGACGAGATCAGAGCCGCCCATTTGTGAGGACACGTGGCAAGATCGAGAGCCCATCGGCATATCGGAGGTTTGGAAGGCAAGACTTCCGGAGCACCAGAAGTCACGAAAGCGCGAGATTGGATCAGGACCGTCCGCTTGTGGGGAAGCGTGGAAAAGATCCAGGCCATCTGGGAAAGTCCCGACGAGGAGGCTGTCCATCGTAGTTTGGCTCATCGGGATATCGGAGATCCCGATGACAAGTTATCGGTGCCCTTTGGAATCGCAAAACGCGAAATATCGATGAATGGGGGCTAGCTGTCCGCACATCAGAGAAGGAGGATAGTGCCACCATGAGGGGCCAGCTGTCAACAAACCGGAGAGTCAGGATTCGCGGAATCGGGAATTCCGTGGACATATGCACTTTGGCATTGAAAACCCCCAAACCCCGATGAGGGACAAGGCTGCGGTCTTGTGAGATAGAGGTCACGTGGATTAAAGACTTAGCCCGAGAGGCTAAGGCAGCAGAGGAGCGTATCGAGATTCAAGGATCGGTGAACAAAATTGTTGGGACATCATGAGTGTCAAAACTCCAATGGACGGGAGAGATTCTTTCGGAGGATATTCGAGTCTGTCCTGACCGTTAGATGTGGAAACAAGACGTTAACTTAATCCAGTACGCGATTATGCTTTAGGATAAGCAGCGAGTAGATCTGGACGGTCAGAGTCCACCCGCACAGATCGATGGTTGAGGTTCCATTCTGAAGCCCCCTTGTTATTCTGCCTTTAATGGGGGGGGGTCTGGAATTGGACACGCAACTCTCTAACGGTTGAGATTAAGTCATCATGATCAAAAGCGCTCATGCGGATTCCAGACCCCCCTTGCCATTCTGCCTTTAGTGGGNGGGGGGGGGGGTCCGGAATAGTGTGGCGTGTGAAGTGGGGCCCCTCCCTGTCACGACGACCACCATGTCGCGTTTCCCTCTCGCCACCTGTATTACACCTAAACGCGCGACGGGGCTTGTTCTCATTGGCAGTTCTCCACTCCTGTTGAGATTTGTTCCTATTGGCCAATTGTTGAACCGGTAGGGATACGACCCCTCTTGACCGATCATTAGCCCTGTCAGGGTTTGGTGGTTGTAGGGTCGACCGTTTAGACATTACTGTAGCGCCGAGGCGCGAAATCCAAATAAGCACTACGTTCCATCTGGACCATGATCATGACCCGTGATTGCATGAGAACAGAGAAGAAGAAAGAAAGAGCCAGTTTGCGTTGGGTCTCCATGGTCATTTAAGGGTTCGAGTCTGACAGAGGACCGGAAAATTTTGATTTAGTTAGTGGGTATGTTACAAAGTGGTATCAGAGCATGGTTACAACACTCGGCCTGATTGGGCTCATGCACGAGTCGCGCATAAACCTAGTTCGAAGCACTCCTATGAGGAGTAACTCCCTGACTTGACTCCCTTGTCCAGGATTAAAAACTTGGAAAATGAGAACCCAACTGTGTATGTGAGTGAAAGAAGTTATGAATTTATGCGCAATGTATAAAAATGAATTTAACTCTCGACTAACAGCCAGCGTTTGTCTTTTCACTCAAGCGGACAAGCAACCGTGGGAATCTACAGACGCAGAGTATGGTGACTCACCAAGAGGTGGGAGAAGGCTCCCACAACAGAGACGGAGAGTCTGATGAAAGAAGAGAAATAGGAACCCCTCCAGACCTAGCTGAGACTGTGAGGAGTCTCATGGTCGAATTGCAAAGCTGCAAGGATGATAATGAAAGGATGATGAAAGAACAAGAAAAACAAACCGAAATTAACGCAGTTCTACTGCAGAGCTTATCTTACCTATAGCGACAAATGCAGCATGAACCTGAGATGCAGAATCGTGGTCGTGTCAGTGGCCACACTGAGAGAAGCACGTCCAGAAAGGTCCACCCCAGAGGTAAAGGACCAATGCCAGACGATTCCACTGAGAGGGAAGCTGGTGATTCAGAAGGCTCTTCCAGCAGCAGGACCAGTTCCTATTCTCAAAAGAAACAGAAGAAGCAAAATACTTCCAAGAGTCATAAATTTGAGGAATTCAAAAAGGCCAAACCTCCCTCCTTCGATGGCGAGATAAAGAAGGGAGAGGAAGCTGAGGCTTGGCTACTTGGACTGAAGAAATACTTCAGGGTCCATGATTTTTCGAAGAATTTGAAGGCCCGAGTGGCCACCTTCAATCTGAACGGAAAGGCTTCCATCTAGTGGGAAGACCTTAAGAATATGAAAGGGGTCCGTGAGGAGGACCTGTCTTGGAAACGGTTTGAGAAGTACTTCCGGAAGAAGTATTTTTCGGAGAGGTATTTCGACGAGAAGGTTAAAGAGTTTTATGAACTCAAACTGGGACAACTTACCATGGAGGAGTATGTCAACAAATTCCTCGACTTATTGAGATACGTACCCTACATCAAAGCAGAGAAGGCGAAGGCACAACGCTTCATCAGTGGGCTACCCAAGGAATACCGGAACCGAATTGAATTTGACGAGCCAAAGACCTTAGAAGACACTATAAGAAAGGCAACATATTGTCATGAAAAATATGGACATCGAGCAGAGTCTCGTGGAGACTGGAAATAGAAGAGTGGTTCAAGATTTCAGAAAAAGGGGATCAAATCCTCGGGATTTAAAAACTACAAGAAGAACCACAGAATGAACTTTCCAACCTGAAGTGTACTCCAACAGAACTTTCCCTCGGTGGACGGAAATAAAACTTCTGGACCTATACCAGTAAAGACTAATAACCCAAAGAAAGAACCTCTAAAATGTTGGGGTTGTGGAGAAGAGCATCTCCTGAGAGACTGTCCACATCGACAACAGAACAGTTAGAAAATTTATAACATGCAGGAAGCTACCACGGTCAATGATGTGGCAAGGAGTGTGTCGCAGATCTATGTAGCCTTGGATAATAACCAAGCTGACCACCAAGCTTCAGTGGTGGAAATAGAAGGTATGATTTTCAACCATCTGGTGTCTGTTTTGATTGACCTTGGTTCAAATTTAAGTTATATAGCCCCTAAAGTTGTTGATAAGTGTAAACTACAGCCACGAAAACAAACTAAGCCATGGTTAGTACAGTTAGCCATTGGCACCAAAAGAAAGGTGGTAGAGGCCATACCAGCCTGCCAGTTAATGTTGGGTAAATCCCCCACCCAAGCAACCCTTAATGTATTACCCCTAGGGTCATATGACCTGTTGATTGGTATGGACTGGCTGGCTGCCCATAAAGCCAAATTGGACTGTTACCATAAAACCTTGGAATGTGTGAGTAAAGAAGGAAAGAGGATAACCCTCCAAGGGATCCGAAAACTGGTCTCGGTGAGGCAAATATCATCCCTGCAAATGAGAAAGTATTGTCGAAAGGGATGTCCCCTATATGCAATACAGGTGCTAAAAACAATCGAAGGCGCTAAACTCAGCCCTGATGATCACCCTATCCTAAGAGAATACAGAGACGTGTTTCCAGAAGAGGTACCCGGACTACCTCCAAGAAGAGACATTGACTTCTCGATAGAACTCGCACCAGGAGCGGTGTCGGTGTCCAGGACACCTTACCGAATGAGCACACCTGAGTTAGTAGAACTCAAGTTACAATTGAAAGAAATTATGGATAAGGGTTATATTCGACCCAGTGTGTCCCCATGGGGAGCACCAGTCCTGTTTGTGAAAAAGAAGGACGGCACCCTTAGACTGTGTATAGACTATAGACAACTTAATAAAGTAACCATAAAGAACAAGTACCCGTTACCCAGGATCGATGATCTATTCTATCAGTTGGGAGGTGCGTCTGTTTTCTCAAATATTGACTTGAGGTCGGGATACCATCAAGTCCGAATTAAGGGTGAAGACATCCATAAAACTGCTTTCCGGACACGGTATGGTCACTATGAGTTTGTGGTAGTGCCATTTGGGTTAACCAATGCCCCTGCCACT
>ML792830.1:161073-175812 GCA_009831015.1 Picea engelmannii
GGGGAGGGGTTGAAGGGGAAAGGGGGAGAGGGGTAGTAGGGAAAGTAGGGAGTTTTGTAGGGGGTTAGTTCCAAAGGAGAGTTATGAAGGGTTAGGTCTATATTTGAGATGGGATACCGTCTAATATGGTGGGAGTTAGGGGAGCCAAGCATGGGATCCTACTTGGTTAATGAAGAGTTGGCCCTGTTCCAGAGTCTTTGTCGATTTAGATAAGCGATCAACTTCCTGATTCTAAGAATGAGGGATATGGAAGAAGTGGATCTTGGTTAATTATCGTTTCAGGATTTTAGTTGGGGAATGAAGGTCTCTAGAAATTTGGGTGGCAGAAGTTGTTTGGCCGAGGGGATCCCTTATTACTAGTTCAGAGTCTCCAAGAACAGTGAGGGTGTGGATGTTTCTTGAGTGAGCAATTTGGAGTCCCATGTAGACAACAAGGCTTTCTGATTTATTATTAGTGGTCTTCCCTAGTTCCCAGGAGTATTCCACAATATTTTGTCCATCAGATTTGAATATGACTCCACCCACACTTGCCGCCCTTAGATTACCTATTGCAGGTCCATCAAAGAAAATAATTGAAGATGACTGTTATTTTTTCCAATGGGGAAATTCATTATCACATAGGCGTAGTTTCCAATATTGCCTCTTGATTTCTCAATTTGGGATTGGAGGATGGGTTGAGGGGGAGGGGCCCAGAATGTAATTGATTCATTCTTCTTCGCTCTGCTCCAGGGTGTCTGCCTTGTAAAACTGGATTAATTTGGACGTGAAGACTTCAGAAATTAATCCACATATTTTGGCTAAGATGCATTGCGGGGGAGGAAGCTTCTCACGAAAAATAGCCTGATTTCTAGCAAAATTTAAGACTTCTTGTTACAACCACTTTACCCTTTAGTTAATGACTTGCAATTGTTTAGGGGCTTCTTAACCATTTTTCGGGGCTTCCAACTTCATGTCCTCATAACTCCTCAATCGTGAGGAAATACATGATGTACCACCTACCGTTGGAAACAATACGGTGAGGATTATCCATCTATGAGTGTGTTACCTACATTTACACTATTCTTCATGTCCTTATTCCTCAAACAAATTTTGGATTCATGACCATACCTCTAGGTATTCTTGTATACTTCTTCAAAGAATCTTACCGTGAGGGCCATGCTTAAAGCTACGCAATAAGGGGACCACTTTGGAAACTTCTCCAAATACACCCATCACATATGTTGACATCAATGACAACCAACTATCCAACAACATCAATGACAACCAACTATCCAACAATCTCCCCCTTTGACATCAATGGAAAAGGGTAACTCTCTTTGTGGTTTCTCCCCTTGTCTTCATGCTTTTGATCTTTCTCTTATGATCTTTCTCTTTCTTCCTCTTTAACATCATAGGTAAAATTTTAACTCCCCCTTTCGGTATGTCTCCCCATGTCTTCATGCTTCTAATATGGTCTCTCACTCTTGACAATTTATCTTCCCTTGATTTATCTACAATATGTCATGTAGATCAATGTGGGGATTTCTATATATACTTCATTTTATCTCTTCCAGTGTTTCTTGTCCATTAGTGCTTTCTCATGTAATTCATTGACATATATATAAAGCATTCAAAGTTTTTTCTCTTCAAGTCTTCATTTCTTGCAAGTTCAAAACTTAGATATAAATGACCATGTCATATCACCGGAACCATAAGTCAAAATTGTAGTAGAGAGGGATCCTGTCAAAACCTCTTTTTCAAAATGGGACAAACCTAGGCATTTCTCAAATATGCTAGCTAAAGGCCCTAATACTACCACTTGGATCTGGAATTTACATGTTGATGCTCATGATTTTTATAGTCATACTAATGATTTGGAAGATATTTCTCACAAAGTATTTAGCGCTCATTTTGGTCAACTAGCCATCATCTTTCAACAAATTCCTTCCGACACTATAGCTTCTATTGACGGTGTGTCTTCCCCTATTTTGTTGTGCCTTTCAATGTTTGCCTTCTTGTGACTAACTAATTCCATATGTCAATATGATTTCATCCATTGTTGTGCATCTTCTCTTACTCATGTCTTTTATATCTACCAAATATCTCATCAAACCATGTCATAACAATTGTCTACAATTCTTCTACGATGTTGACCCATATACTACAATTGATCACAACATATTCCTCGTTTCTCAATCTGTATGCAAATCAGACTCTACATGTCTACAACAATTTGTACTGAATATATCCTTGTATGAATACATACGTGGAATCCTCTATACAATCATGAACCTTTTCCTGAGAAGTGTGTCAATGATATACTTCATAATTGTCAGATGATACCTGCATGGGTATGTGTTCTAAGGGTTTCTCCTCAAATAATCAAACTATCACAAGACATTCTGCACTTCAGTCATCAAACCACTCTAAAACCGCCTTCCCAAAATTTACAAACACCTAAGACTAGTCAAAATACATTTCTCTGATCTGTAGAGTTGTTTCTTAGACTTTCCCTACTAATTATTCATATTTACCAGGAGTCTCTAAGTTGGATGGATCAGAAAGGTGGAGGAAGATGTTCAGATGTGGAGTAATCTTCCTCTTCATAATCTTCCTGAATTTTGACATTTTTCTCTTTATCATCTTCCTCTTTGATTGTAGATTCATCATGATCTTGCGTTGCTGCAAATCTTGAGAGTACGATCTGTGGTATCTAGTTTTCATTCACCTATTCTTCTTGTTTTTCATTTCTTCTCCAAACCTTCTTGTATCTGACATCTTCCTTTTTTCATGTAGATCTGCCATGATCTTTACTATTACAAATCCTGAGAGTATGACTTTTGGGTGTTCTTCAGTTATTTTTGCATGTAGATCTGCCATGATCTTTTACTACTACAAATCCTGAGAGTATGACATTTGGGGGTTCCTTTACATGTTCTTGTTTTCTTCCTTTACATGTTCTTGTTTTCTTTCCCAAATCTTCTTATATCTTATATCAATGTTCTCTTTCTTAGAAGTATCCATCGTGCTTCTACAGTCATAAGATATGTGTCCATAGTTATGACATTTGTAACGTTCAATATTGTATTTTGATACCTAGGAGTGAATGATATTCTTTGTTTTGTAGTCCTTCTGAATTCATGCTTTGGATGATCACGATCTTCTCTTCTATTTTTTCCTTCACAACAATTGAAGCTTATTTGCTACTTGAAAGTGGAGGGTATTATTTGATCTCCATCACTTATGTATCTTCTTCTTGATTCTTCTTCATTTCTGGAATGTTCTTCTTTGAGGGCTCACATACTTCCTTCTTGGTAGGGCCTCTGATGAGTTTCACATAACTCTTAGCCTTCTCTTCATTCTTCCTTTCTTGTAACCTGTAACATTTTCCTTCAACTTTCTTTACTGACGATGTGGAGATTTCTCTCTCTTCAGTTTTCTTGTTGATATCGATAACTTTAACTCTTAATGTGACAACTTATTCTTCAAGCTTTTCACAATCTTCTTCTTTCTTCATCATCTGGATCTTCATAACTTATTTTGTTCTCTTTGCTTCTTCAATTTGGGTTTTCAAAGTGATGATTTATTCTTCAAGCCTTCTTTCTTGTTAACCAAACTATGCTTCAAGCTTTTTTAAGTCCTCTGATCTTTCCTTAAGATTACTTTTCCTGCAGATTGGTGCTTGTAAATCAGGGGGTTGGTTCCTCCTTCCAGTTGGTGCTATATAATTGGGAAGTTGGTGCTTCCCATGAATGTATTCTTGATATATATGAGAAAGCATTATGTGGTTTTCTCCCATCTGGGTTTCCATGTAAATTCTGGTGTACTGTGTATCTGATGTGATATTGTTGAATTGTACTAATTATGATTATGTGCTCATGATATATTGAATGCAATCATAAATGATATACTACTGATAAAGTTTAAGTTTATATATTGTGATTGAAAGTGGTAAAAAGTGTTCATACCAATTCATCCCCCCCCCCTCCTCTCAACATTTCAACACTTATGAGAATAAAATTCTCACTCAAGTGTGCTCTCTATCCGTGAAATATGAATTGTCTCCTAAAATCAAGGATTGAAGTGTTATTCCTCCTAGAAAATAGGAATTTACCTAATGGTGGTTTATGAGCCCATGGTTTTGGAAACCCATGGTATTACATATAGGCAGCCACTGGCTAAAAATAGACCTGCTATAAATATACATGATATAAATAGCAATCCTCCTGAGAAAGTGGAAAAATGGGAAAATGAGTATGTCACTGAGTATGTAGTTGAGCATGTACCCCAACACAAATACTTTTGAAGACACTCAGAAGACTTGTATAGACACTCATATTTCCCAATTTAAAAAAATCATTAACCAAATGCAAAATGAAATAGCTCAGTTAAAGAGAAATGATAATCAAATTCCAAGGTAGGAATATCAAAATCCTCCATTTCCTACACATGGCCTCATAAATTATCTAGAAATAAATCAAAATATCAATGATCAAACCCCTAGGTAAAGAGCCCCCGAAGATCAAAATCCAAAATTGATGATATTCAAAGGATATTTTGATCATATTCCCAAAGAAGAGAATCAAACACTTGTTTCTCAAGGATATAATAATGAAACTGCTACAGGGGTGCTAGAATCCATGAAAATGGATGTTGATTCATTATTATTTTCAAAATGATATTGGATCAAAGAAGATGAATGTAGAGATGAAGACTAACATTTTCAAGAAAATGTTGTCCATACTAGATTTGAAGAAAAATATTCAAATCTTTCTGAATTCCAAAGCAAACTAACAAGGTCTTCAATATTAGAAGTTGTTCCTCCTCAAACAAGTGTTAGACATGTAACCTCTACTCTAGAAAAAGACAATGATGTAAAAGGATCAGAAAATATGAATTCTAATGGTGTTGATGATCTGAAGGAGTTGCAAATAACTATTCCATTCTTGGAAATACCATGGAAGAAAAATATTTTTGTGTTCAAAAGGAAAGAAGTGGAATCAATGGAAAATTTTGTTGATGTAACAATTGAAAGAAGCAATTTCCTTTCATTCATAGGATCATGGATGATGTCTTTTGTTGGTTCTTTTTCAAAATATGATGCTAGAAAAGGAGATTCAAAGACAGTTATTAATCAATTCCAAAACATGGACAATGAAACAACATTCTCAATCATGGTTGGGAGTAATTAGATGAGTTGTCTATGCACATGGCTACATTGGAAATGTGCTTACACTTGAGATTATCCTTTCTTTCCAAGTAGCATAGGGTAGGTAGGTTTTTGTTGTCTCGTGTATACAATATTGTTATGTCATTGAATTATTCCCATAAGCATTTGTTAGATCAAGATATTGGATTGGGCTGACTCCATATCTGAATGGATGAAGGAATTTGGTCTTGGTCTAGGTCCTCAGCAACCCACAGGGGGGCACTATCCCACAGTTGGAGCCATATGTTGATGTGTTTTCATCCATCAAATAGAGACCGAAAAGAATATTTTGGTCGAACCTGGAAAGTTCCAAATAATATTCAATTGTTGATCATGAAGACCCAACAAGTTTCCAATCTTCTTTAGTTCTCTAGTTCTTCATCATGAAATTCTAAGGGAGATAGTTTCTCTTTGAAACAAAAGAGAAGGAAAATAAAAGACACTAAAAGAAGGAAATTTTTTATTTTTTTCTTCTCACTAAATAGCCCTATGTCTCAGCTTCGTTCAACACTTCATGGAATCTAACACAGAGGTCATATGCCCAAGATATCCCAATTTCCTCAATCATATCTATACTGCTACCCCATACTTATCCATTTTCCCTTACTCCGCATGATATTTTACTTTGTCATTTTCCTCACTTTCCATGTTTAACTATTTCCATATTTAACCATTTCCATACTTAACCATTTCCATTTTTATTTTCATTTCCATGTTCATATTCATATTTCAATTTGTATTTTCCATTTTCCATATCCATCTTCCATTTTCCTTTTCCTTTTTCCATTTTACTTTTCCATATTTCCATTTTCATGTTTCCATTTTCCATTTTCTATATTTCATTTCCATTTCTATTTCCATTTGCTTACTTTCACATAACTCTATGACTTACCTCCCCAACACTTAGCCATTTTTCATGACTTACCAAGTTTTACTCTTTTTTACACTCATCCTTCCCCTTCATTTACCTTTCTCTCTCATGCTTGTGTCATGCATCCCTACCTCATACTTAGTCATTTTTACCGAGTTTTATCTCCTCCCAATGACACGTGGCAGTGAAAACCTATTATGCATGGGCACATGGCATTGAGGTGGACCTATCCCTAGATGACATGTGGTAGTGAGGTGGATCTATATTTGGGTGGCATGTGGCAGTGACATGGACCTACCCCTGGGTGACATGTGGCAGTGATGTGGACCTACCCCTCGGGTGACATGTGGCAGTGGCATGGACCTACCCCCGGGTAACACATGGATGGACAAAGATGACTAGATAGTGACATGGCATGATGATTGGGTGATGATGTGGTAGTCAATAGATACTTTGTGCACAAACTACGCGTAATTCTATGGATCTCTCTACTTCATTCAAAAACAACATGGAGATGAAATTTGTTTATAAGTAATTCATGATAACCATCCCACAATGCATGTGGGATAAAGAAATTCAAAATTGCAAATCAAATCCTCATATTTCACGAGGACAGATAAACGGTGCTTGAATCTCCATCTTCTAAAGCTCATAAATTTTGATCTCAGCGTCTGATCTAAGAAAATGGGAGCTCGTCAAAAAGGTAAAGAGATTAAAAACAAATTAGAAGTGGTTTCAATGTCTGAAATATTAGTTATCATGCCCTAAAAATTAAATTACAGTCAGGAATATTTTGGGCTTGGAAACAAGTTATTTTTTAAAATAATTTATTTAAAGAAATGTATAAACTTCTAAGGTGGGTCCCAGATGATGGCACGAATATCAAATATCATATTTACCAAAGGGATTAATTCATTGCACGGAAAGGGAAAACACTTACCGAAAAGCAGTTTCAAGAAGATGAAGAAGAGATTACAAAAGAGAAAAGGAGGTACATTCAAGAGGTTGGCAGTGGGTTGTTAGAGAGTTTGTTGTAGGGGTATTTTTTATGGAAGCAAGTTTTTCCTTTCCAAATATTTGTGAATAATTCTTATTTACTTTCTCCTTCATATTCCTTTGTGATCAACTCTCTCAATATTATTTCATACATTCCCCGATACATTTCAAGTCCAAAGGAGCAAAATCTTTGCTTGTAAAAAGTAGATGCAGTTTATTTAATTTTATGTAATTGTCATTGAAATCTTGTTGAAGTTGTTTCGAACATTTTTAAGATTATTTTGTTTGGGATATTACTATTAATTTATCCCACAAAGAACTATTTTGGGGCATTACATTAGTGATTTTTCAGATTTTGAGTCTAAAGCATTAGATTTCAAATGTATTGTCCATCAAAATTGTTTTGGAGTTGTAATGAAGTGATCATCTAAAGTTATTTGATGACCTATCCATTTTAATTTTCTTTCATATTTCAAAATCATAGTTGGTTATGGGTTCACAAAATTTTAAAAGAAGGAAAAATGTATGTTGAAAGCAAACTCTGTACAAATCTCTTTCAGTTATATTTATTTACTTTTATTTCCATGAATAAGATGATGTGCTTAATGAATAAATATGCTAAATGAGATCTTTGTCGGAAGATGTTTTGGGGTTTGTTATTTAGTGCTCATGAATTGCATTCATCTATAACCATACAAAGACTATTCCAATATATCAAGAGAGGAGAACCAACTCCATAAAAATGAGGATAGTTTTTCTTGTTCCCCACAAGTTTTTCTCTCAAATGTTGGTCATTTTCCCTTGACAGAAAAAATGATCAAAAATTGGTTAGATAATTATTCTTTGAGAGGATTCCATCAATAATCCCTCCCATAATGGTGTATAAAGCATGACCCTAGAAACCATGAATGTTGTGGTGGGGATAGTTAATGTTGCACCTAGGTAGGGGAGAGGTTGGGTGAGATTTTGTTGGTCAATTTTTTGAGATATAATAGCAATTGATCATCACTACCTATGAGAAAATTTATAAGGGCATGGATTTCATAGGGGAATCCAAACCTCTCTCTACCCCCAGGGATAGCATGGAGAGAATTTGGTGAGTACATTAGTGTTTGATTAATATTGCACATGTTTTTTTTTGGATTTTATGGATATAAAACTAATACATTTGATGGGTTTCCATATATGTAAGGTTAAGATGACCATTTGAAACAAATGAGGGTGTTGTTAAACATGGTAGGCAAAACCCAAGAGAGGTGGGACCAAGTCTAGAGGTCTTGTTCCGACATCAAGACATGGACTCAGTGGGGTAGATGGATATTATTCGACGAAAGTTAGAGGTCTTAATGGAGGAAGTCCTAGAGGTGGACTTGACTATGTTGGAGTACCACAAGGTCGAGGCTTGCCTAGGTTTTCAAGAAGAGTAGAGGCCATTGATGAGGAAGGTAGCATGAGAAATTTAGATCATGTGTGATATGGATTGCAATCATATTATCATGAAGCTTCCTCTTTTAGTGCCCTCTTTTTCTTTGACTTTATTTTAATAATATGTTTTTATTATTTGAGGGCATTCTAGTTACAAGAATGAATCAATTGGTTGATAGACACACTATGGATGATGTGATATAGAATTTTGATTAGTATGGTTTCATTATTTCTTGATGTGTTCATATATATATTATGGTTTATGCTTTGATATCCTTGTGATGCTATGGAATATAAAAAATTAACACATGGTTACATAATGAAATCCGTTATGTTATATGATGTTACTAATGGTTTGTCAAGTGTAATAGGAAGAATCACAGGTGCATATGGACTCCGGATTGAATCAAGATATGTGGACCTAGTATGGAGTTGGGTTATGTATAATATATATGTATATGACATTGATTATTGTTTATTAATTACTATTAGACAATATTATTCAATATGTTTGTCTCTAAATGTGTGCAAAGATAGGGAAATATTTTCCAAATAATATTACACATGGGAAAAAGGTTGTATGAAAAGTTGTGACATGATGAGTATCATCAAGGAGAGAAGGTATAGATTTATTTTTTCTGTCTACTAGCCTCCCTATTATGTAATAGAATGAAAAACATATGTTCTATGTTTTTTCCTAGAGGTTACACATTGTCGTAAGGGTAGGATAGGGAGTCGATCAGTTAAGAGGTCTCGTTGAATGCCACATAATAAAGAATCAATCCTTATTCTTCAATGATCATTATTCTCTCACTAGTGGTGAATTAGTTGGGTTAGTTAATTATCAACCATGACACTATCCCCCACCATTGAAAAATGATACTTGAAGGGCATGCATGAGCATGGAACCCTTCGTACATACTGGTAGGTGATACTTGAATATCATGTAGGGGCATGGAACCCTTGGTATCATGCACTAGAAGAATTATAGAGGTTATGCTTAGCTCTTGGTGTAGGGTACTTGAAGAGCCATAGTGATCATGTCTAGTTCTTGGTAATAAATACTTGAATGCTTTGAGTTAAATTGGTTTCACCCTTTGGATTGAATTTGATTCGTTTTATTCATACTTTGGAGAAAAGTATCCTTTGGCATATGCATTTTATTTTAGCATGGTAATTCAAAAAACTTGCATAAGTGGTTTGATTGATCATATAGACTTATGCACATTTTTGTAAAAGTAAAATAGAACTTACTTTTGTAATTGGAAACAGAAATTGTTAGGATATTAAGACACTTAGGAGATAATTAAGATCAACTTGGTCTATTGTGTCTTTAGGTAAAAGTGTGTTTCTTAGTATGCATTTGCAATTATGTGATCCGATGGCGACGATATGTTCTAGACATAAAGTGATATGATGGCTCATATTCTCCTCAATACTAATGGCTATATTGATCCATGGCTTAGCACCTGATTGGCCCATGATCACTATTTAAAGAGCATGGAGGGTCATTTTCTAAAGATCAATTGTGAGAAACTATTATGTAAAAAAAAATATTTTCAATTAATATATTGCATCAAGTGGCCATGTTGGCTAGGGTCGTGGACTATTTCCCTCTTTGAGTGTTTTAACCATGAAAAAATATCGGTGTACTAATAATTGATCTAGTTGTCTGAGTAGTTTCATAAGGTGTGTGTTCTATGTGAAAATACCATGTTTTGTGGAACATGGTATCAAATCATGTATGCCCTCGTTGTTGATCAAGATCCTGAACATGTGTTTCTACATGCATCAAAATATTTCTGGTTTATTTATATGAATTTCTAGGTTGTGTGTTATTTCATTGCATTTGGAGCATTATTTTCAGTTAGAAACACTTTTTGTTTCGCCTAAAAAGGTTTACATTTTATGAGAATACAACATTTTTTGTCAAATCTAGAGGTATAAAGTTTGATCACATACATTTTTTTTTGAGTTAGTATTTCATTTTTTATTTTTATATTCTTGATTTGCTACTATTTTCAGTATTATAACATCAATTGCCACCACTAAAGCATTGATGACTATGTTGGCCTTGTACCTATCCTACTTGCAAACACCTTTTCTCCATACCTCCTTTGGATCATCTAAAAAACACTTTTTGGAACTTGTATGCACCCTAATAGTTATGTAGCATGTGTATATGCGGGTTTCCCAAAGGAAAGTGGCATACATGTCATTAAATGCTCAAAACAAATGTGTAATTGCAAGTTGAGTTACGGGTTTGGTTAGTTATCTAACTTCGTTTACCCGTACCTAACTATCTCTAAATATCTAGATATGACTTAAATAGCGCATGAATCCAAGGAGAAAGGTAATGAATGAATGCATGAGAAAACAAACTAATGTTGGTTGAACCCACCAAGTCTGCAAGCACCTAAAACTCCCTTTCCATTCTGGTCCTAAGACCTTGAAACCGTTGTTTCTATACATTCATGTACACTATATTATCTGGATGAGAAACTTTCTTGAGTTTTCTTCGAGCATGTCGGTGTATCAGAGTCAGAGGTCTACCATGTTTGTAGTGGCTTGGGTGGAGGAACCCAGGGTCCTTTCGACAAAGCAACTAACAACTACCGTCAAACTATTTATTTTTATATAAAGATGTTGATTCCTTCTATATGTTGTGTTCTTAATGCTTAATTCATAATGGTTTAATTTCCATTTATTAGAACACTAATTGCAACGAATATTTTCATATTTGATCAAGTTAACTAGTTAGTTATCAATATAACTACTTTTTCTTGTAGTCATGTATGCATAAGTTTTGTAGGTTTCAGAAGGAGCAAGAGGACTTCAAGGTTTGGATATACACCAAATGTAGGACCTCAAGTAATTTTATCTTTCTCTATTTCATGGAAGTTAGTTATCTTGATTAAGTCAATTATAGAATCTTTGTTGCTAGATCTATTGGAATTTTCGTATCTTTTTATGGTTATCGATCTGTTTTAGTTTTCCCACAACTGTAGGGGATTTTCCCTGCAAATGGAATTCATGACCATACTAGCTACTCTCCTTGGTAGGTTAGTCTTTGGGGTTTTATATGTTTGCTTGGTTTTTTTTGTTTTCTTTCATCTCTGACTTCTTTCTGGTACTCAGAGCAATATCATTTAATTTTATGAGTCCTTTCTTGTTCATCTAGCCTTATTGACTACCTTTTTAATTTGTTTTTGAGAATTTTTGGGCCATATACGCATTGTTTATTTATAACAGTCTTGTATATATGTATGTTATTGTTAGGACAGTCACATACATACGCAGGCTAACTTGGTGATAGACGCGTAAATCTCTACATAAGATATTTTCTAATTATTTTTTTTGGTGGGTGTTAGGTTGGGTGTCTAGAGTCTTTTCTAGGGTTATGGAACTTTATTTGTGTTGTTTTTTGAATTCAGAAGTTAATAAGTTAGGTTCTTTATAAAGACAAACAAAAAATTTGCATTTCTTTGTTTGTTGTTTTCAAGATTTTAAAAGTGGTTCTGAAAGTATTTTCTCATATTCTTTCTTGGCTAGGATAGTCTTGGTTATTGTCCTTAATAGTTATTTATAGGTCCAAGTGTTTCTTTCTGCTTTTCTTTGTCTCTTTCTTGCTTTCTTTGAGAACAAAACTTGCTTGAAATTTTCCCTTTTTCTCCTTTGCTTGTAAAACAAGAAAAACAAAAGAGTTTAGGCAGTATGCTTTAAGTTTTTCTTTCCAGTCTTTAATATCATATTACTTGTTGAAAAATAAAACTTTCTAAAGTATACTTCTTGTTTATTAGTGCTTATTGTTTTCAAAATACATTTTGCATTTTTGAAAGACTTTCATTTTCGCAAAAGGTAAGCTATATTTTTTATGGAAATGATAGTGTAGTTCTTTTCATTTTCTTTGCATTTAAAAAATAAATTTGCATCAGTAGTGCTTTGCTTCTGAATAAAAAAAATTAATTCTTGCATATCATTAAAAAGTAAAGAGTTTTCACCTTTTCTGAAGCATTTTTACACTATTTTCAATGAAGAATAAGAGTATTGCATAACAAGGTTCTTATAAGTGTCTTGTTTTTCTGTTGTGTATCTTAAAACACCACTTAGTTGCATTCGTTACCTTTTTTAGTAAACAACAACCCCTTAAAACAAATGATCAACTTAAAATTAACTAGACTTTTTTGTTTTAGGGTGAACAAACTAGTTTAAGTGTAGGGCCTTGGACTAGATTGGGTAGTTAACTCTCCAAGGCCATTAAAACAACTTAGGAGTTTGAGATAGTGAGATTGTAAAACCAACTTTCGTATAAGTATATTCGGGAGACTATTCTAAAACATGAGCTAAACATGAGGTCATGTGAAGAAACTCCAAGAAGATAACCCCTTCGAAGCTTGATCGAACATTGCGGAGATATTATGTTTTGTGGGTTTCACTAGTGCCCATACCTCCTTGAGAGGTGGCTCTTTTGAAGCTTCAGGCTTTGTTACCCTACCCATATGTTTGATCTTGAAAGTCCATTTTACCTTCTAGATGTTGACTGCGAGTTGGTACCCCTAGTTTCCTTTCCTAGGTTTCTCATAGGTGACTTTGGGGGTTTTCGGTGGTACCTAGGGAAAACGTCACATCACACTTTTCAGTACCCCTAGAGGGTGCCCCGCGAAGCGTGGGTACTTGCACCGAGTAGGTTTTTTTAGTGGAGGTCAAGGTAACTACCTATCACTCCTTTGTTTGTTGGTTCATGGGACTTAATCAACATGTGCCTTTTTCCGAAAGGTACTTTTACTGACTTCATTACTATTGTGGTTTTGGGACCTAATCCACCCGAGCTAGAGTATTGGTGAATTAGTTTGCGTTTGTTGTTTCCATAGAATTTTTATAATGTTATTCTATGTATATGTAGATGACTTAGGTAAGTGCGTTGGTTGACACCTTGAATTTATGATTTAAAGTGGTTGATCAATTGCTTCATCGATCTCAGAGAGTCCAAGGCCTTTCGCTTGAACAAGTGGAAGTGAATAAATTTCCTCCTCCTCAGAGGTGTCAACTCGAACGAACCAAAACTTTCATACCAACTAGTCCCAATGACATTATTGAGCTAGAGACTGTAGCAACAAACGCTTCTGCACTGGATGTTATGCGCATATTGGATCTTAAGGTTGAGGGATTCGTTAGACCCTTTTTAACCCTATGTTGACGGGATTGTATGATCTGGTTGTCTTGCAAATTATGTCTTCCATATCGGATTACATTGAGAGTCACCCTCTTCAGTGGGCCTTTATGGATGGCACTTCAGAAGTGTTTGGGTCAGGGGCCCATGCAACCCCCACTTCAAAAATAGTGGGAGGAGGAATCCTACGTACTTTCATTTCTAATCAAATGACTAATGTGGTGCAATCCACAGTAGTTGCATCAGTCAATTTCTCTTCACCATTGATAGTTGCGTCCACTCAACCTTTGAGTGTAGTCTTGTTGTTGTTGTTGGTTTATAATTATTTCTCATTTGGAATGTCTTCGATCGGCATGCAAAACGTATCGATTGGTTCTTAGTTGATTCCCCAAAGTATTAACATTGGTACTCAGAGTTCTTTAACTCCCTCCCAAGTTGTTCCTCGGGACGAAGTGTTATCACTGAAATTCCATCCGCAAATGGTTACAAGAATCCAGCATCTTCAAACAGCTATGAGTCCACCCATGGACCAAAATTACCAAAAAATCATTTCCAAAAGGTCCAAAACTATACAACCAGTTATAAAATGAAGATGTGTTATGACTACACAGGGTGCGCGCGCACATGCGCCATCAAGAAACGTAGGAAAAGTGCACATGCACACGATGCGCAACTGTGGACGCTAAAATCCATGCACGCCTGAGAACGATGCATTTATGATGTTGGTCGGCCTCCCACCCACTTCTGGTTCAACTTCAGAGTTGATTTGACATCAAAATCTCGGCTGGATCCAGCTGGGTGGCTGGTCAAAGACCTAAAGGTGCCCTAAACAGCCCCTTTTCAAACTAAAATTTGGTTGCACAATACCTCAAAGTGGTGCTATAAAACAAGGCCATGGGTGCACTACATTTTCAAGGAATTCATTTGCAAAGTTATGTTGTTGCTCTTCTCTTGGGGAAACCTCTTTTCTTATCAAGAGCATACTAGCACCATTTCATTTGGGCAATCCACATCACCTTTTGAGTGGGTTAGCTTGGGATTCTTTCACCATTTCTTTCAAGTTTCCAAGTTGTAAGAAGAGCTCAATCT
>ML792830.1:189635-209433 GCA_009831015.1 Picea engelmannii
TCAATGGTAGGAATAGATCCTTCTAATATAAATAGTCTTCCATCTGCATCTTCCATAACTGGTAGTTTTGGCTGTTAAATTTCTCGACCCTAAACTTTCCATCTTCCGACATTGCTCCCACTCGAACCAGGAACCCTCTTTTCTTGCGAGTTACCTTACGCTTTGATACCAGTTGTTAAAAAAACAGGACTGCGGAGCAATAAAATAAAACAAATGCAAAACCAAAACACAGAAGACACACAATACAAGAGAGACACAGATTTGTGTGGTTCACCCAGTGTGGGCTACGTCCACCAGAGAAATTGCGAGGTCCTTGCTTTATTATTATCCAGCAAATGAAGGGATACAACCTACAGCAAAACCTGTTGCAACTTCCTCTTCTTTCTCTCACAGTCTCCTCTCTCAGAATACAATATTCACCATCATCCATAGCCGCAAATACATTTCCCTCATAAAAGAGGGTTGCCTTCTAGGGCAAAAAACCCTAACATAATCTCTACCGTTAGATCTGTGACCTTATAATGAACGGTCCAGATTTACAATGAAATTACAATATACTTTTATAAGGCAATTTTTGCTTCGGGGGCTCGCTTGCCCCCAGACCCCCCATCCAGGGGGATAGGCCCCCCGGACCCTGCAGAGGGGGTACCCCCCCTCTGCACTCCCCCACGTGGAAGAGTGTACATACTTCTGGGGTGTAAATACTTCATGGGGTATAAACACGGCTGAAAGCAAGGACTTCTAAATCAGGAAGATAATCAGGCTCCACAACCAACAGGATAAAGCAACCCACATCTTGGATCATACCCAATAGTGGTGAAGGAATACGAGGATGATCAAAGCTAAGATTCCTCCTAATTTCCTTTTGGAATGGTTCTTAAAGTCCTTATTTCCTTACATCTCCAAGGATGTGTCTACATCAGGAGTATCCTCAGAGGAGGAGGAAATTTTTAGGGCCCAATAAATAGATCTGATCTACTCCAAATATGGGATTCTTTATTACATAATACCATATGCACCATGACCGGGCACTAACATGTTGAAAGAGAAGTTTGGACCACATGTTGACGGCATTGTTGGTTTCATCAAGAGAACTATCACAGAACTAGTGATGAACCAGATGAAACAGATGACGATTCATCCATAAGTAGTAAGTCAAGGTACAACTTTACCATTTACACCATCCAATTTTTCAATATACACACTATGCAGTCGATGACCCCGAAGGGAAACCAAGAACCTGGAGGGAAGAAAATGAGTAAAGATAAGAAAGGTGGAGAAAATAACAATAAAAATGTTAAATTTGATGTGAATGTTGGGGGAGCCAAGAAGGAGAAGAAAAAAGGGAAGCTTCCTTGTAAAATTTGTAGTGAGTATCACCTTACTCATCAATACCCCAATATGGAAGAGGCTTAATGCATGATGGCACAGCAACAGCTTGTTGAGCTAAAGAACCCATTCCCACAATGACAGAATATGAAGGTGGGCTCTTGCACTAGAAATCTGCAAGGGGGAACCCAAAATACACCCTTGTCAAATGGAACTATGTTGTTAATCAATATAGTAAATGTGATGAAGGAGATTGATCTGTAGACCAATACCTATGATTATGGTAACCCTGAGTTGGAACCTAAAGGGAAAGAAACTTATGATACCAAGAATTCTCTACATATAGAGAAACTTGGGGGGCAATAATGCCACGCATACCAAAGGTGTGTACAAGATTTCATCACACAACCCAAATGCTTGAGTAGAACCCAACTATTCCATCATTAAGGACTTATCTCAGAATCCATGTGCAATTTTATCCCTTGAAGTGCTTCAAAGTTTCCCTATGCAACGAGTTGCATTGTTGTCCACTATAGGAGCTATTGACTCCTTGAGTTAGCTTGTTATCAAATTCGACACCACAGATGTGAAGCCTCATTTACCTTATCACGTATCCTTCCAAATTAATTTCATGTATTCAAATAACATTATTGGAAGGACTATTGTCGATGAAGGTGCTTTGACATGTGTAATGTCGTTGTCTTGTTGTAAATCCATTGGCTCTCCTGAGCTCACTCTGTCTCCTGTGCTATTAACCGCATTTTATGGACTTTTTTTAGGCCACACAGTCATATTTCCTCCTTCCCCGTCCAGTTAGGGGGGAAGACCATTGCAATAGAGGTGGAAGTGGTTGATTCTCCTCTTGAATACAACCTTTTTCTAGGTAGGAGTTGGACTTATGCGATGATGAAATTTTTCTCATCTATGAAGGGAAGATAGTAATGATAGACCAAGTGTCGTTGACCCTCTTTGACTCGATAGAGAATCCAGGATCTACGGTCCCATTGGTAAAAAAACTATCAGATGGAAAGTGGGAGCATTGGTGTTGGAATGTGACCTTCTCTCATGGGAACCTTCAATTTCCCAGCACCAATTTCGTATATTTGTGCTACCTCGGTTGGCTACCAAAAATCAAGCCCCTTGATCCCTATCATATGAGTTGGTTCATTCTGATCTTGGAAAACCTATTTCCTGCACACAAAAGACAAGCTTCGTACCAGTTCCTAGAAAAATATAGGGTCTTGATCATAAACCAATACCAAGTCACCCTTTGTGAAACCAAAGATTTTGGGTTTGATCCCTAGTGGAGTCGTTAGTTCTGTTATGGAGAAAATATCATAGGTGGATAGTAATATATCCTTAGGATCTACCTACTTATCCTACATAGACAGAGGGATAGAATTATATGGATTTCATTTATACTCAAACAAATGGATTCGTAATTAAGCTAATAAGTGTTGGAAAGAGAATACCTTTTCCTAAAGGTTGTCCTTCATATATATTGGTTGTTGCAGTCCTGAATTTTTAGCTCTAGCTTCTTGCACATAAAATACAAGAAAATCCTTTCTACTTCTCTTCCTAGTGTTAGAATCCTAGATCAATCTTGGATCTAACATGATCTATAACAAACAAATCATATCTAAACATTTATGCATGAAAGAAAAACAATCGTAGGGGAAAAGCAATGGTATATTAATCTAAATAATGGAAATACATAAATACAATTACCTCTTGGTGTAGTTGCATTCCTCTTTTTCCCTTTCTCCTTGATCCTCCTCATCTCTTCAACCAAGATAGGAAACCTGAATGCAACTAATGTATATGGAGAAGCACCTCTAAATTTTAGCAGCATGTATATGTAAATGATTCTTCCTCCTCGTGCTCAATATTTTCCTTCTTTATATAGATCCTTGGAAGAGGCTTAGGAGAGATTATAGATATTCTAGAAACCAATGGATACTTGAATGATATGAGTTCCAAGGATCATGCCACAAATAACCAACTCATCCCTCGCTTTCTTCTTTGAAACTCCATGAATCTAGAAGGTTACAGAGGGTATTGTAGTTTGTACTATAGTTGATCGGTGATGTATCGCTTGTTATCCATGTATGAAAAATGACACCCTACAAAAGTGACCTAAATATTAATCTATATTTGTGTCTTGGATTTCATCTTTTGATGTATTCCCTTATGGCCCTGTACAGTGGAAATTAAGGCTATAAAAATAATCTAAGCACACATCCCCTACTTCATCTACGAAGGTTTTTGCTTCTGTAAAATGGGAATCATCATATCCCTTCCCACTCTCAACACTTTTGGATCCACATTGTTTCTTGTAATTTCGATCTTTTCCATATCTCTATCATACCTTTATGAATTTTCCTAGAGATTTAGATATTCCACTAGATTTAAATCCCCCAATTGATGACTTATTTTTATTTCTTTCCTGGGAGCGTCCTCTTAAAAATAAGGAATTTGTGCTCTGGATTTCCATGTTTTTCTTCCTTGTCTCCTCCGACAACAAGGATGATACCACATCATTGAAAATTAAAGTAGTTTCATTATTGCCTATGGCCGCAACCAGACTATCCCATGAGTTTGGTAAAGAGCACAATAAATTGATACACTTATCGTCAACAAAAATCTTAATATCAACAAACAATAAATGACTTACCACGGTATTGAAGGAATTCAAAGTCTCTATTACCGAGTTTCCATCTTTCATCCTCAGGTTGTACAACTTCTTCCATGGGAAAAAAAAATTTACCAGAGACTTAGACTGATAGAAATCCCCTAACTTATTTCATAATTCCTCGGTTGTATATTCTCCTGACACAATCAGTAATATTGGCTCTGAGAGACATAATCAAATTATGCTCTTTGACTTCAGATCCAAATTTTTCTAGTATTTTGTTGACATTCTCGTAGGTGAAATACTTGTATCTACAGTGACCCATTGATCTTTGTCTACCAAAATATCTTCCATATTGAGATTCCACGACTCAAAACTTTTCCCATTAAATGTTTTGATCTCTATTTTTGAATTGCTCACCATTTTTTTTCACCACAAAAATTGATACCACAAATTTCCCATTGTAACAAGGTTTATCACAAACCCGATCAAAACTGTAACATACCTAGCCCCAAGCTAGGTCACTTCACTTTCTAAAACAACCCAAACAAAATTTATGATACCAATTCTAATTGTGGAAATAAAACACAACATGACATTCAAGCTCATGCAACTGTATATGTTACTTAAAAACATAAGTGCGACTACTTTCACTATGCACAACAACAACTAAATAACATACAGCAAAATTCAACCACAAATAGATATTTGAATGCATCATTCTTCTCACAACAAGTAGCATTTAACGAAGATAACTTGGAGTAAATTTCACAACAAATATATCAGCATTTCACATAAATGAACACAACAAATAAGAACACTTATCATAAGAAAGTATGCAGATCACTATAGAGGACAGGCATTCCTCCCACCATAGGTGTGTTGTTCCATATCTCAACAGCCATCCATCTCTGAGCTGGGGCTATGAATCCATAAGAGACGGTGGTCTCTAAGGTTGGATAATGCCCCCCTCTCAATAGTACTCATTTCTCACAACAAATTTCAGTCCACCAACTCTGTTCCCCGCAACCTACATAGCCCAAGGTATGGAATCCCCCTTCACTTCTCACAGTCCCTCGGGCCTTTCCACTCCCCTCCAGGGTTTCTAGCATAGGTTGGATAGGAAATCTACTTGCTAGGACCTAGGGAATTCTACAACTACAAACAGGAATTCACCTAGTAGCAAAACATGTGCTTCCTTGGTGAATTTCAAACAACATGTTACTTCCAGGAACACGGTCTCTTTATCCATAAATTTCCAACACCAAACAACTTCAAAACTTTCCCAAAATAACTACCTTCAATATTCAGCACTCAAAACTCCATTGTTTTCTAGAAAACTCCATGTAAAAATTTCTCTCTATGACAAAAACGTGAATCTCCAAATATGGTCTCCTACCCATACAAATTTCTCTTATTTCTCTTGCTTTATTGACTAGCACTCTTCCCCAAACTGATGTTACTCATCCCCCATGCTCTCAATAACTATGGGAAGTGACTCTCACACCAACCCTTTTACATGAATTCAATTATTGGGCTCTAGAACACTCAACAACTAATGGAAGGTTCATGATAAGGATAATTTAGAAAAAAATGGTTTGGGTTTAATAAACACATGTAAACTCTCCCCCTTGGACCCCTTCCCTCTCTTGTGGATATATAGCCCCCAAATATTCGTATATGTCCCTTTGTAGCTGGAGATACATTTTATTCAACATATTAAGTTTACATCATTTACATATTACATCGCTTTGGCTCTTGTCTATACATTACATTTACAATATGCATCGCTAGTTTAGGGTTTGAAAACGGGGATGTTACAATACCCTCCCCCTATAAATTGCATTGTCCTCGGTGCACATAACCATACAGTTTACACATTGACATATATAAAAACATTACATTAGAATACTTGATAATTCCCCTAAACCCACACATTGGCTAGATAGTAAATATCATAATGTTGGTTCCAAGAACTCCAGCTTTCAAAATGGAGTCTTCATTCGCGTATGTATAAATGTACATTCATTTTTCTTCAAATTTTGGAAAAATTTGTGGGTATGCTTCCCACATGGCTTCCTTTTTCTCCTATGTAGCATCTTCAAGACCATAGTAGGTCCATTGAAACTTTACCAAGATGGTGGATTTTTTCCTGAGCACTTTGACTTTACAATCCAAGATGTGCATTGTTTCCACCCAGAAATCCCCTTTATGTTCCACCTGGATCACATTCCAATCAATCACATGATTAGGATCAGGTACATACTTTTTCAATAAAGACTCAAGGAACACGTTATGAATTCTCATGGATGTGGGTAATGCTAGCATGCAACTGGTCCTATCTTTTGTAATACCTCAAAAGGCCCACAATACCTTGCTTCCAACTTTGGGAAACTTCCCAATTTCAACAAGCGTCTCTTGACTTTAACTTTTAAAAACATGTTCTCTCCCACTTTGAATTCTTTGTTTTCTTCTTTTGTCTATGTAACTATTTTACCTATCTTGTGCAACTTTCAAATTATGCATGATCTTTATCATCTTTTCTTCAATTTTCTTTAGCGACTCCGACCCAATCATGGGTCTATCTATTGGGTCATCCCAATGGACTGGTGTGTTGTATTTTTTTCCATATAATGCTTCAAAAGGGCTCATCATCAATGATTCATGATACCCATTATTGTAGGCAAACTCAACAAAATGGATATAGTCCTCCCACCTAGAAGTCTTGTCCATTACATATATTCTCAAAATATCCTCAATTATTCGATTAATTATCTTTGTCTTCCCATCTGAATATGGGTGATATGTTGTACTAAAATTCAAATTTGTCTCAAATCCCTTAAACAACCCCTTCCAAAAATTGGAAGTGAACTTGGGATCTCAGTCTGAAACTAGTGCCTTAGGCACACCATGTAGCCTAGCAATTTCTCTGATATAAATTTCTGCAATTGGTTGCCTTATGAGTTATTTTCACATGAATGAAATGTGTAGACTTAACAATTTTCTCCACCACTACCATGATGGAATCATGTTTCCTTCATGTCCTAAGAAATTTGGTAATGAAATATATAGTAACAAATTCCCATTTTCATTCAAGAATGGGAAATGGATGCAATAATATCGTTGGATGTCTATGCTCAGCCTTTACCTTCTGACACTCCATGATCTAGAAAAATAATCAGTGACATCTTTCTTCATACCAAGCCAAAAATATTGGCCCCTTACAGCTATAATAGTTTTTGGATATCTTGGATGTCCAACGTATGGCACATTATTCATCTCATTTAGAACTAAATTTCTCAATTATCAAGAAATGGGAACATAAACTTTGTTCCAAAATAAGAGGATTCCATCCCCTTCCAACTTGTAATCCTTATATTTCCGATGTATATCATTATGTTGTAAGCTTTCTATAACTTGCACATAATGTTTATCTATGTTACAACCTCTAGAATTCTATATTTTAAATTTGCCATGTACATACTAATGGTTGTAGCATGCATTTTACGCACCCTTCTGTTGAGCGCATTAGCCACCTTGTTCTCTTTTCCTTTTGTGTTCTTAGTATCAAAGTAATATTCTCTAAGAAATTCCAGCCATCTAGTTTGTCTAGCATTTAGTGTTAAATGTTCAAACAAATATTTCATACCACTATGGTCTATCCTTAATTCATTTTTTTTCCCATGAGGTAATGCCTCCACGTACTTAAGGCATGTACTATGGATGTCAACTCTAATTCATGTGTAGCATAATTTATTTCATGCTCCTTCAATTTTCTAGACTCATAACAAATTACATGCTCATTTTGCATAAGGACTCCACCAAGCCTTTCCTTGCATGCATATGTGCACAAAACAAAATCCTCATCTGGATCTGCAACTTTCAAAATAGGTGCACTGGTTAATAAATATTTTAAGCATTGGAAATTTTCTTCACACTTGGCACTCCATTCAATTTTTATTTCTTTCTTTTTCAAACATGTTATTGGGTGTGCAATATTAGAGAATCCCACAAGGAATCTCATGTATTAACTAGCTAGACCCATAAATGATCTAACCTCTGAAATGTTTGTTGGTGTTGGCCAACCCTTGATTGCTTAAATATTTATTGGATCCACTATTGTGCCATCTTCTGAAACAATATTACCCAAATAATGGATTTGCTTTTGATAAAAAGTGTGTTTACTCGATTTGACATACAATTGGTGCTCTCTCAATACTTGTAGCACCATCCTCAAATGTTTATCATGCTCCTCCTCTTCCTTGGAATATATAATAACATCATCCAAGAACACAATGACAAACTTTTCCAAGAAATATCTGAACACCACATTCATCAGACACATAAATGTAGCGAGTGCATTTGTCAACCCAAAAGGCACCACCACAAATTCGTAGTGTCCATACCTTGTCTAAAAGGTTGTTTTAATAGTATCATTTTCTTTGATTCTCACTCGATGATAACCTGACCTCAAGTAAATATTGGATAATACTTTTTCTCCTTTCAGCTGATCAAAAATATCATCAATCCTTGGAAAAGGATATTTGTTCTTGGTTGTGACCTTGTTCAGTTGTTTGAAGTCAATACATAACCTTAGTGTTCCATGTTTTTTCTTAACAAAAAGGACTAGGGAACCCCAAGAAGAAACACATGGGTGTATGTGCCCTTTCTTTAATAACTCTTCACCTAAAATGCATTTGCAACTCTTTTAGCTTTGGTGTGATCATTCCATACGGATTCTTAGATATTTGGGTAGCTCCAAGCATTAAGTCAATAGAGAAATATATACCCCTCTTTGGAAGAAATCCTACCAACTCCTCAAATACATCTTCATATTCTTTTGATACTAGATAATCTTCAAGACTTCAGTCCTTATCCTTCATTGGCTCTTCCATATGGGCTACATATATCTGGCACCCTTTTCCAAAACTTATTTTTAGCTGCAATGTTGAAATCGCTCGAATGAATATAGGCCTTGGAATACCTTGTATTGTCCTTGAATTCCCTTATTCCTCAAGACATGTGAAAACCTTGTTATAATAATCTAAAACAGTAGGATGCTTTTCTAGCCAATCCATACCAATCAAGAATCCATAAGACCCGAGTGGTATGATGTTCAAACCTTCCTTAGTGTTAATTTCATTCATGTTTATAAGGCATTATTTAACAAGCTCATTAATTATTCCCTTGGTTCCAATAGCTAGTTGAACTAACCAAGACTTTTCATGCTCACATTTATTCAATTTAAATCTTTAAAATAGCTTTGGATCTATATATTATGACTAACTCTAGAATCAATTAAAATAGCTATGGGTTTATTGTCAATCTTACCTTCTACGTCAATCATGTGGGATTGATACTCTATTTGTATATTGTCCAAGGATGCATAGATCCTTGGCATGTTTTTGTCCACATCCTCTATTGTCTCCTCTTGCTTGATGTTATGCATAGTATTCATCTTATCTCCTCAATGAGCAAAATATTTATACATGTGATCTCCTTCACATCCCCAATACGGTTGTTTTCTTAGCCTGTTTCCTAAGGAATCTATCATTTTTTTATTACCTTGAGATGGTTTCCCTTGTTGATGTGCTTGATAACTATTCCTTATGAAAGGTGGCTTGACTCATTTATTCCTTTGATCCATATTTCATTTCTTCTTGTCAACCTAGGCCCTTTGGAAAGTTGGCCTTCCTCTGTCTACTCATACAAATACTTTTCCTTTCTTACGGCTTATTCTAAATTATTAGGCTCAACAAACTAAAAATTATCCTTGTAGAAGGATGGAAGTTCACTCAGGAACCTATGAATTTTGACCTTCTCAACTCTGATGAAGCTCACATACCTGAGAAGTTCCAATAACTTTCTCTCATATTCATCCATAGTCATGTTTCCAAGTTTGAGGTCAAATAACTCTTGTATCTTCTTGTCATAATATTGCTCTGACAAGTATTGTTGTTGAAAATGTTTATTGAACTGCTTCCAAGAAATTATTTTATCATCAAGGTGCTTAACTTTATTTAATTGATCCCACCATGTAGATTTATTTCCTTGAAGGTGGTAGACAGCAATTCTGGATTTTGCATTCGATGAGTAATCATGTAACTGAAAATATTTCCTCATTCCCAGCAACCATGCTTATGCATCTTCTCCTTTATTTTTTTCTCCATCAAAAGATGGAGGCTTGATTTTCCTCAGCTCCCCTTGCAAGCTATCTAACCCGTGTCTCCTTATCTGATGTCTGACTAGAGACATATTTGGGATTCTTGTTGATCTTGAATGTGCATATTCTCTTCTATTCGAGTTACCTAGAGAATGGTGATGTTGATTCATGTTAATACTCCTTGATCGTCTATATCCTACATGATCACCTATCCTATCATGAGATCTAGATGTTTCTACTTGCCTAGCACTAGCTTCTTGCTTTGTGTCTAAATATTTGTTGACTTGCTTCTGTAGTATATTCATTATTTGTAGTATCTCCTCCTGATCTTTCACGATCCTTTAATTATCGGCTCTATAGCTCTAAACTTATCTTTGCATGCTTCTCATAGTTACAAGATCATGACTGTCTCTTCTTCCATTAGAATCGATCTTGACATTACCCATGTTGACATGCAGACCTATGATTTATTCTTCATGGATGTAAGACCCTTATGTATCATGCATATCTCTAGTTCTCATATAGGAACTAAATTCTTATTTCCTGTATCTCTAATTCTATAAGAATGTGCATACAGTAATTGTTGATAGAATTAAGCATATTTCAAAATATTTATTAATTAGATTACATGTCATTCTTCATTTCAAATTATGAAGAATATAAATGCACTATTCCAAAATCTGATTCCTTAAATACATTCTTCTCCAAAACATCTATCCAATGGTTGTATGCATACCTCATTCTGAATTCTAAGCAGAAAGTTACAACATTCACATGTTGCAATCTCTACTTTCTTATTGCTACAGAATTACTTTATTCATTTATGAGAAACTTTTAATGCCCAATTTAAAATTTTGGGTGGAAAGATGTCTTCTCCTCCTAAATACCTTTTTGGTGACTATTAGTTTGCTCAAATTTCAACTCCAATCTTAAAGTTATGGTCCAGAGAAGTTTTGATTGTTTTTCCCCTTTTATCCATGTGTGCTACAGGTGTCTTGTTTCTCTTTTTGCACATTTTTGCATACCCAAATTCTAAATCTAGATCCAAGGATATGTTCTATGGTTCATAATGTTTACATAGAATACTCCTGAGCCCCAAACAGACTTCTAAGCAAGGAGTTATGCCCTCTAGAAGTAATTAGGCGCCAAAATTTCCCCTTCATTATTTCAGTTGTAACTTTCTCATACAAGATTTTTTTTGCGTTCTGAGTATCTCATTGGATAGCTCTCTTCGAGTTCTTTTATTTAAGATACACAACCAAAGTGTACCTTAGTAGTCTTTTTTCACGTGGGTTTTTATTTCCTAAAAATGTCATTTAGGGATTCAAAATCGCCTAGCAAGTTAATGACCTTCAAAAATATGAAAAATTCAGAAATTTTCATATTAAATTGATTATTCTATTTTTATAACAGCCCTTTAAATCTAAGTCATTGATCTCAAATCGGGTGAAATCTGAGTCATTTATCAAATCTCTATCGATGATCGGTCAATCAACGATTCTCACTACTAAACCAAACTTGTCCGTGAATCTCCCCGATACCTGATCATCAACCATCAGTCATTGGTCATTTCTCTTGGAAAAAAATTGCAATACCTTATTAAACCATCCAACTCGATCATTAGTCATTTTTTGTCAGTGATCCCCGACAACTGAAGAAACACTTCTCAGGTACGACCGACCCAGCCCTCGGCCATCGGCCATCCCTGTTGGCTGACGTAGAAACTGCTGACATGGCATGACACATGGATGCTAACATGGAATGACACATAGACTATAACAAGGCATCAGACTGACATATCATGACACATCATCACCCTATTTTCTCCATTGGTCATCGACCATTTCTCTTGGATGACCTAAGCACCTCACCGAATCGACTGACACCCAACCATCAGCCATCGAGGATTTCTCTTTCTTGATCGAAACACATTGTCGAATCGGCCAACACCCAACCATCAGCCATTGGAGATTTTCATTGGATGCAAAATTGGTTGACCCCCGACCATCAACCGTCGGCGATTTTCATTGGCAACCAAAACGCTTTTCAATCTGGTCAACCCAACCATGCATCGTCAGTTATTTCCTTTGGCCAACTCCAACACTTAGAAACATTTTGACTAATCTTTGATTAATACGGGTTGTCAATATATTATTCTAAATGATCTTAATCATCGATCTGTTCCACTTCGAAAACCTCTGAATTGAATCTTGGTCGTTGATCGGCCCCAACCTCCCAATGATTAAAAATGAATCCAGACTGTTCATTTGATCCATTTTTAAAACATCTAAAAATGGATCTTGACCATCGATTTGATCCTTTTTCCAAATGGACAAAAATGAATCATGGTTGTTGATTTTCCAAACCTTAGCAACCTTTGAAATCCTTATAAATTTTTAAATTTATCAAAATGAATCTAGGTCGTCGATCTCGAGAACGAATATGATCTTGATCGTCGATTCTTCAAACTCTCCCAACTCTGTCGACCTCCATTAAAATGTGAATTTTTACCTTGCAAGTCGAATTTAACTTGGCAATGCAGTCGATTGATGCCATTAAACATATTAGACATTTATGAGGGAACTAATTCTCAAATTTTCCCATGATTCTGGGGATTCTCGCTATGTCTCTCCACCATTTTTATCCAAATTCACTTAGACGAAAGTCTGTAACAACTAATTTGCCCAAAATCACATTGGTTCTTAGCCCATATGAGTCCAATGTTGAACCAGTAGCTTCGATACCACTATGTAACATATCGAGCCCCCGGCTAGGTCACGTCACTTGTTGAAATGACCCAAATAATTTTTTTGATATCAATTCTAAATGTGGAAATAAAACACAGCATGACATTCAAGCTCATGCAATTGTCTATGCTACTTAAAAATGTAAATAAAACTACTTTTGTTATGCACAGCAGCAACTAAACAACAAACAGCAACATTCAACCACATAAATAGATATTTGAATGCATCATTATGCTCACAACAAGTAGCATTTAACCAAGATAACTTAGATAAAATTACACAACAACTATATTAGCATTTGACATAAATGAACAAAACAATTAAGAACACTCATCTTAAGAAAGTATGCAACCCATTGAAGAGGAAGAGCATTCCTCCCAACCGTAGGCTTGTTGTTTTGGATCTCAACAGCAAGCCACCCTGAGCTGGGGCTATGAATCCACAAGAGATGGTAGTCCCTAAGGTTGGTTAATGCCCCCCTCTCAACAGTCATTTCTCACAAAAAATTACAGTCCACCATCTCTCTTCTCCTCAACCTGCATAACCCAAGGGACGGAATCCCCGTTCACTTCTCACAGTCCCTCAGGATTTTCCACTCCCCTCCAAGGCTTCTAGCACAAGTTGGATAGGAAATATACTTGTTGGGACCTCAGGAATTCTACAGCTACAAACACAAATTCACCCAGCAGCAAAACGTGTGCTTCCTTGGTGAATTTCAAACAACATGTTACTCCCAGGCACGCAGCCTCTTTCTCCATGAATTTCCAGCTCCATAAAACTTCCAAAATTTCCCACAATAGCTACCTTCGATCTTCATCGTTCAGAAATCCATTGCTGGCCAGAAAACTCCATGTAAAAACTGATCTCTATGCCAAAAATGTGAATCTCTAAATCTGGTCTCCTACCCATACAAATTTCTCTTTTTTCTCTTGTTTTCTTGACTAACACTCTTCTCCAAGATGATTGTACTCAACCCCCGTGCTCTCAATAACTATGAGAAGTGACTCTCACACCAACCCTCTTACATGAATTCAATGATTGGGATCTAGAACACTCAACAGCTAATGAAAGGGTTATGGTAAGGATAATTTAGAAAGAAATGGTTTGGGTTTAATAAACATGGGTAAACTCTCCCCTTTGGACCCCTTCCCTCTCTTGTGGATTCTTAGCCCCTAAATCTATGTTTGTGTCCATATGTAGCTGGCGATACATTTTATTCATTATATTCAATTTACATCATTTACATTTTACATAGCTTTGGCTCTTGATCATACATTACATTTACCATATGCATCGTTAGTTTGGGGTTTGAAAATGGGGATGTTACACAAACCCTTAGCCACAGAGGGATCCCCCTGAAGACAATAATTGATTTGATACCAAATGTTAGCTCTAAACATTTTACATTAATTCAATGCGCACACATATTCTTAACATAGAAAAGACAACAATTGCAATCACACATATGCACAGAGATTTATCCTGGAAAACCCAACCAAGAAAAGAAATAACCTATTTTATATCTGCACCTCTATTTCTATTCATTATCCAACTTCGTTGTTTACAATAATATATAGGATCATGCGGCATCCAAAGAATCCCTAATATTCCATTGACCCAGATTAAATCACGACCTTAATTCCTTAACTGGAATTAGAAAACCATGGGATGAAATACCATGCACCACTAAACTACCCAAGGAAAAACATTGACCTCACCAAAGGAGAAAGACCACCCAAAAAATTTGGCGAATAAACCCCCCCCAAAAAAAAATCACAGGCTCTACCCTCGAAACCCCTAATAGGGGGACCCACAATCGTGCAAATAATATAACACATACCCAACATTCTCCCACTTGTTCATATGTTTTTTGGTTGGTTATGCTAAATGGACCCTCACATTTTCATTGGCCTCTCATCTGCCCCAAGATCTGTAAACCTTTTGCATTCCAAATCATCGTTCACCTACCTTCACGGAGACCTAACCTAGTGTTGATCTAAAAGATTGTGTTAAGGTCTTTAAGATAGTTACATTACGAGGATAAATCGCCCTATGTTTTTAAAGAGGTGGTACTCCTCTATGTTTAAATAAAATAAAATAATATAATAAGTTCTTGAGAGAGGACTAGGCTTATTGTTGAAACAAATATTCACATGTAGAGAATACCTAAGAAATGACCAGGCATCTCCCAAAAAGTAAATATGCACACTATAATACAAGATTATGAACCAAGAGAATAAATAGTCTCACACAATGACATTTACATCATAGTATAAACTAAGTAGAATACATCATTTAGCAGAAGGGAAATATAAGGACCACATATGGAAAATAACTTTAAATGATCATTCAATTAGAACCAAAAATATTTTGATAGACACACATTTGAAATCTCATGCTTAAAATTAAAATTCTAAGAAATCACTAATGTAATGTCGTGAATTGTTCTTTAGGAACATCAAAAATAATAAATGTCTTTTTAAAATTAATAATGTATGTAAAGTTCATAAAAATTAAATGACATTTGTCCTTCAAAGAGGATTGGGATTGGGCTCCCGTGAACCATTAAATTAAAGAAAGACCTGGAAGACAAAAAGGATACAGTCATAGGTCGGCCTTTGGTTTTCAAAAATTCTGAAACAAGGAAAAATAACTACTAACTAAGAAAGAAAGAGAGTTGAGAGAAGAACAAAGTGACTACTTTAATTACTATGATGGAAGATCAGAAGAGGCTATCTACTTGTTGATGTGTGTTTTATAGGCTGTTGGGATGGAGGTGGCATAATGGTATTACCGGATTCTTGTTGATCTATTTTGGTTATTTTAACCAAATATTTTCTTAACCACTGTTCAATATACTCTCGCATAGGAGAAATTGTTATTTGTTTAGTATTGATTTTAAATAACTCTTTTTCTAGTTCTTTAAGATCAATTCTTAGTTGATGAAGCGTTTCTTCAATATCTTCATTTTTGTTCATGTATCGGATCAACTACCTTTCCACTTATTCTTCAAAATATTCAATGGAGTCATTAAATTCATTGGCCCAAGAAACCTTTAAGGAATCCAAGTATTCTTGTAGCTTCTCTTTTGATAAGAGCATTGAGTCCATGATTGTATAATGTGGTGAGTACCTGCACAAGAGATCTATCTAGCAGAAGAACGAACACAACTTGAAAAATATAGAATATGAGAGAAAAATTGGAGAAAAAACAATGATAAAATGTATTAACCGTATTCCACACTCAAACAGTTAATAATTTGCAATAGATATAGGATACATGAGTAACTAATGTGCCATAATAATGATCTAGAGAGATCTAGACACTGGAGTGAACTGCCACCTAGTCCTAGTTAACTTATCCATGCAATCATCAATTAACTGAGTCACACGTGTGGAAGTGAGAGAAACACATGTAAATGTTGATGATAAAACCAAGTTTGACATGCATGAGTGACTTCCACTAGTCTAATTGAGTGTAACTGACTCTGAACTGAAGAGGAACATCCTATTTTGTAGGGGAATATTCTCTAGAGAGAATATTCTCATCTAAGGAAGCGTTCTCAACATTGGACTATCAAACTTAGGAAAATAATTCTAGGTGAGTGTAATATCTCCAACACCCCCCTGATCACTACTACGGTGTACATGATGAATGGGTCCCGGAAACAGAGACCATGTTAGGTACCTATGAACAATGAAACTAATGAACATTGAAATAAAGTGAGGAAAGAGGGAAAACCTCAAAATACAATGCATATAAAAAATGAGAAGGAAAAAAAAATAGTTGCTAAGAAATTGTGTCCTTCACTCCACGAAGACCTCATAATTGTGCAATCTTGTGCTCGTTGAATATTTTGTTGAAGGTGTAGATGTTTTCATGGATATTATGAAGTAGATGAAGCAGTGAGATGTCCATGCATATCCACTTTCTCTTTTTGTAATGAAGAAGATCCAAATGAAGTTTGGATGAAACTTTGAAAATCGTGCGACCATTTTCGGAAAATCACTGAAAATTGTTGATTTTAAAATGCTCATAACTTCACTTCCTGGACTTCTTTTCGAACGATTTATTTTTTGAAATTGGGTATTTTTCCATATACAATTTGTTTCTACAGATTCTGCTCAGAAATGTCATAATTGAATTTGATGTGCACGGCCCCCTTTTTGTCTCCTGAGATGCATGCATGGGAGTCTTTGCATGTGGATCTTGGGATGCATGAATGTCACACGAAAATGTGTCTACATGTGGCTTCTAATATGCATGGATGATATATTTTGTATGTGATTCATAAAACATATATGAAATGGAGTAGACATCATCTTCAATGAATGGAACAAAAAGTTGTGCAGATACTTGTGTAGAAGGCTCTTCAAACTGAGAGGATTGATCTTCCAATGGATTTTATACTGACTCTATGTTTTCAAACTTTTTCATGCAATATTCTCTATTCCCAAATAGAACCTTCAATCTGGTCCATAATTCGTTTGTATTTGAGTCTCATGATTCATCATATACTTGGTGGAAAATTTCAAGAGAAATGGACAAGCAGATACATCCTATGGCCATATATTGTCTATTGAGAAAGTTATTTTTCTCATCGACAAAATCGGCCTCTACTTCCATTTCCATGGTTACTTGGTATAAGCCTCTCCTTCTGAGAAGAAGTAGAATCTTTGTCTTCCACTCCAAATAGTTATGAGGCGTGATAAGTATTGTCAGCAAGTAAAACATAGATTTCATCTTTTCTACTGCTTTGTTCCATATTTAGTACCTGCAAAAGAGTGTTTTTGATGATCCTTTATAATGTCCTATGAGATTTGATACCATGTAGAATGTGGTGAGTCCCTGCACAAGAGATCTAGCTAGCAGAAGAATGAACTCAGCTTGCAAAATAGAGAAGACGAGAGAAAATTTGGAGAGACAAGAATGAGAAAATGCATTAATTGTATTCCTCACTCAAAGAGTAAATAATTTACAATAGATATAGGTTACATGAATAACTAATGTGCCATAGTAGTGATCTAGAGAGATCTAGACACTCACTGACAGACACTGGAGTGAAATGCCACCTAGTCATAATTAACTGATCCATGCAATCATCAATTAACTGAGTCACAGGTGTGGAAGTGAGAGAAGCACATGAAATTGCTAGTGATAGAAATGAGGTTTCCATGGATAAGTTACTTTCACTATTCTAACTAAGTGTAATTGACTCTGAAATGAAGAGGAACATCCTACTTTGTAGGGGAATATTCTCTATCTAAGGAAGTGTTCTCAACATTGGACTATCAAACTTAGGAAAATAATTCTAGGTGAATGTGTAATATCTCCAACAATGATTAAGTGTGGGCCCTCCAGTTACTTAGTTAAATCAACAAGTTTTAAAAACAAATCACCTCTTTTGTTATTTATAACATCACATTCAGACAACATTTCCCACAGGAATTTAATTATATTCAACCAACAAGCACTTATTTGTTTCAAACAAGCCTTGGAAAGGATATTTTGTTCTCTCCTATGTATATCACTTAAACTTAATACCTTTTCCGAGAATGTACCCACAACTTCTTTGTATAATCTTTCATCATTTTCCAGGTTTTTTGGAGATATTCTTTAAAATGCAAGACCCTTGTAGAGACAGTAGTTGAATTTGTTTTTAACTTTCATATTTCAAGGATCAAGGCTATCCTTCTCTCAACTTTATCTCCAATATAATTTATTACAGCCATTAATAAACTTGATGAACCTTTCAATCTAGAGCTTGTTTCAGGTACATCCCCAATACTGCACAATGGTTGTACAGTAGTGATGGGTTCAGAAAACAAAGGTCTTGGAAGCAAAGATTTTTCCAATTCTTTTACTTTTTCCTTTAGGATCAAATTCTCATTCTATATCTTATCAATGGAACACTTTAAGGTTTCACTAGTTGTTTCATGAAACTCCATGACTTTCGAGGCTCTTACCCCTTGAAAATCAATCTCTGACTTCCATTTTTCAGAAACCTTTTTATTTCTCAAATTTACTTTTTCAATCAACAACTTTTTTGAATTCTTGTTTTAGGTCACATGGTGCAAAGTGACAGATTCCTCTTCAAATAACTCTAATTCATGGGAAGCCAATTCTTCAACTATAGTCTTTTTCTCAATCATTCTTTATTCATTCCAGTTGGGCTCTTTTATTATGCCATCAATCTCCATGTTTTTGGGATTAGTTTCAGCTTCAAGTGCTTCATGTCCTTCTTTATGAATTTCTCTTTTTATTTTTATAGATACGTGTACAGTGTGTGATGTTTCAATTTTCTTTCAGGTAGGGTCTTTATCCCCACCATCATCTGAATTTCTGGTGGCATAATTTCTTTGTTCTTGACTATTATTTCAGAATTTCACTTTTGTTGAGGTACTCTTTTGTGTTACATTTGGTGAACCGGGGTTTTTACTTGTAGTCTCTTGACCTAGTTTATTATAGCAATAATTGGTGTTAACCAATGCATCAATGTCATCTAGGGTTGTTCCAGGTGAAGCGTCAAGAGAATTTTTATCTACCCCTCCTTTTAATTGGACTGACTTATTAAATAATGAGTCATATCCAATTATAAACATGTGTGCTGAAAATAAATCCTTAGGTTTGAAACCCTTAATTGCCTGAACTTATTTTAAATTGAGATGGTCAAATTGAGTAGTGAATTCATCCAAATGAGAAATATTCTTCACAAAAATTTCTCCAATTTTCTATGGTGACGGGATCAATTACTTTTTTCTTTTCTTTTTTTGAAGAAATGCACTCAATATTTGTAATGTTTGTGTACTTCAACAGTGAAAAGTTTGTCGGAAACATAAAATGGCAGCAGAGAGGGTTTCCCCTTAAACCCATAAATTCTAATAAAACTAAAATATTCCATGGTTTCAAAAAATCATTTCTTTAACA
>ML792831.1:6840-39545 GCA_009831015.1 Picea engelmannii
TCATGTTGTTAGCTCTGCAATTTACAGCTTTATGTCCAAAATTATTACATGCATAACATAAACCAAAAATTATAGTTTGATACCTGGTAGTTGAAGATCTTATGAAATGAGGTGCTCTTATGAATCCTTCTTCTTCTTGAGGCCTGTCTATCTATTGTTGATTATGAAATCTGAATCTTCTCGGTGGAGGAGTGTCCCTGTAATCTTCCTTGTATATATTTTTATCCCCTTTGATTGTTTTTACATAAATTTTTGGATTTTTTTCTTGCTCTGCTATTTTGGAGCTTGATCAATTTTCTGTCTAATTGTATCTAAGTTCGGACTTGTCAAGATAAGATTTTTGACTGTTGATAATGCCATCTAGAACTTTTGAGCTATTCTGCATATTTTTCTTTTGAATATCCTTTCTTAGTGTGATAATCTCTGCTTCCAGGTTTCCAATGATTTTGTCCTTTCCTTCTAGTTGTTCTTTGAGTGCTTCTTCAATTCTTTTATCTTCTTCTATTTGAACGTTCAATTTTGTGATCATTTGTTCTAGTTCTTGAGTGTCTTTTTTCTTATCTAGTTCTTCTTGTAGTTTCTTGTTTTTCTTCTTTTCTCTTTTGATAACTTCTATGGAACTCATTAATTCTTCTCAGAAGTCAACTTTTGCCTCTTCAATTTCTTCTTCATATGCTTCTTCATATTCTTCTTTGGAGTCCTCTTTCTTAGAGTCTTCTACTGCCATGAATAGAAATCTCCCTGTTTCACTGTCATTGACTTCATCTTCATCTGATGATGAGATGTCTTCTTTGGTGGAAATTTTTTTCTAGAAAAAATTCTTTGTAGTTCTTTTATCTTTATATGTTTGTCTGCCTTTTGAGTAACCTTCATCATTTCTCTTTTTCTTATGAGGACATTTGTTAGCAAAATGACAAATACCATCACAATTAAAACAAATTAAAGGAAGATTACCTTTGTACCTATCGTTGGTTCCCTTGTTCAGTCTTTCGACGAAGTTGGCCACTTCTTCATCATCTTCCGAGACATTGTTGCTATTGCTATATTCTTCTTATTCCTTTTTATTTTGCTTTGATCTTTTGGATGCTTTGAAGGTTGCTTCTTTTACATATGGATTTTCCTGTTCAGTTCTCATCTCATATGCTATGAAGATTCCATGCAGTTCGTCCATGCTTATTGATTTTAGATCCGATCTTTATTCTAGTGTTGATATCTTAGGTTTGAATATCATAGGAAGAGATCTTAGTACCTTTTGAACAATTACAGATTCTTCGATTTTTTCTCCCAATCCTATGATTGCATTCATTGTTTCATCGACTCGTAAGAAGTAGGCTGCAACATCTTCATCTTCCTTCATTTTTAGTTGTTCGAACTGACCTCTGTAAATTTGAAGCTTTGTTGCTTTGACTTTTAAATCTCCTATATAAATATTTCGAAGCTTGTCCCAAATCTCTTTAGCAGATTTACAATATGCAACTTTGGTGAATACCGTATCACTGAGACCATTCAAAAGTGCATTATGGATTTGGAATTATTTTCACCGAGTTTCACTGCTTTGTCATTTGTTGGTGGAACCGCTGGTGCTGTGTATCCATCTACAATTGACTGCCAAACTTGAAATCCCTGTGCCTATATATATGCATTCATCCTTATGCTCCAGAAAACATACTTATGTCCATCAAACTGTGGTATTCCATTTTTATACAAGTTGGTACTCTCCATGATCTACCTTTAAGTGGTTAAACTGATTTCTAAAGGAACCTACTCTAATACCAATTGTTGGATTACTGAGAGGGGGGGTGAATCAGTAATAACGTAATTATAATCCTTTTTCTTCAAATGTTACATCAATGTAGAATTATTATCCAATAATGACCAGTAAGAAATAAACAATCACACACATACATAGTACACCAGTGTTTTACGTGGAAACCCAAATCGAGAGAAAACCATAGAATTCTTTTTTTTATATGTCTTGAATAATTACATTCATTGGAAGCAGCAACTTCCTTTGTTTTCCAATTACAACTGGAAGGAGGCTCCAACCCCCTAGTTTCTCAGGCTACAACCTGAGGGAAGCTCCAACTCCCCAATTCTCTGGCTACAACCCCTAATTTTCTTCGGCTACAACCGGAAGGTGGCTACAACCACCTGTTCTTGTCCCATCCTGCCACCCTGAAGTAGAAGTAGAATGATGGAACCACTGTCACACTATCACTGTGATATATACTGATGTAAACATGTACCAATAAATTTGAACCATGCATCAACCATGCATCAACCTGTAATCAACCTGTACCATAAACAAGTGCATCAACTATGCACTGACCTATAATCAACCTGTACCATAAACAAGTGCATCCAACCATGTACCAAGTATGTTCCAATCATGTGTCAACTACTCATCAACTATACACCTCATGTATGTGTGCCAACTCATCAACTCCTTGTCTCAACCATGTACTCAACATGTACCACAACCAAAATCCCTCATAAAATCTGATTTGTAGCTCTATAATAGACCTGGTGTATATGATCACATTACTGCAAACCTTCCTTAACTTTAAAAACAATAGACTAGCATTTTCATCAAACTTTTCTTTAGTCTCACATGCCTAGTTTTGGATTAGTCAACAACCCTAACTTGAAGTAATCATAAATTTGAACCTATAATGTATACATATCTGACACAGATACACAATGTTCTTCAGTGTGTTTTATGCAATTCCTCCAAGTTTCACTACTTGGAACCTCTCATAAAAGGATTTATACAAAAATGGCATAGCTTGCTGAATTCTGGCTTATTCTAGAGAGCGACCTTGTAGAGCATACCCCACACAAAATATTTGATGAAATGATCTGAAACTGTTACAAAGAATAAAAAATAATATACCCTAAAGAAAACTTTTTGTCTCACTGAATTTGGATCTGTTATGAATAAGTTATGACATTGTTACCCGAAACACCTGATTTTGACTAGTTTTAGGACTGGCCACAAACCCTATTTTCCACGGAGTGTAACGCAAAACATACAATGACCCAAAAGCTGAATTTGTTTTCACAGATACTTGGATATGTTGTCTCACTGGCATAGGAATTTCATGGTCTGAATCATTATATAAAAAAAGTTATAGCAAAAAGGGTGAGATGATCTGAAAATAACATACCTTAGAAAGCACCATCAAAAGAATTTATCCTTCCTTGCATTTTGGCCTTCTTTTCTTCACCTTCACTCAGAATTCTGGTTTAGATATCCTTGTTTACCTCAGACACATATATATATTCAATATTCTCAAGTTTTATTCAAATGAGAGAGCCTTGCCTCTTATTTATACTCTCCAAGTAGCTTCCTTAAAAACATCTTCTAGGTCACTTGACGCACTTTCCTTATTTTGGGGTTGGGTCCACTTCTAATTTCTCCATTAGATTTATTATTAAAATAATTTATTTTGTATTCACTTTGAATTATAATACACTCATCACTTCACTTTATTATTTACCTTTTAAAATCTCTTAAACCACTTTGATTACTTTGACCTTTTGGGGCTTCTAGATGACATATGAGGGTCCCCAAACTTCATAAGGCCATAACTCTCAAACTGTGAGGAGTTATGTGACATTATACATACCACCAGAAATGGAATGACATGTGCTATCCATATATAATAGTATTATCAAAAAATATATCATAACTCATACCATTACCCATCAAACAAACTTGGGTCCATTACCCAAACCTGGGGTCTCCAACTTCTCATGGCCATAACTCTCTAACCGTGAGAAATTATGTGACATTCTACATACCACCGAAAATTAAATGACAAGCACTATTCATCTAGGATACTTTCCCTGACAAAATCACTTTCCTTCATCTCATTATTCCACAATTAAGCATGGGTTCTCTTACTCCACAAAGCATCTTCTCGTGAGGGCTTTCACCATAAGGGGGCCACTTTGGAGTTCATCCATATTTACTTCTTATCAACAATGAAAAAACAATAATGAGTCATATTTACATCAAACAATATTGGGTCCATTACCCAAACCTTTGTGCTACAGGTCTTTCTTCAAGGGTTGACATGAATGACAACCAACCTTAATTAACATCTATAACATTCCCGAGGTTAACTATGGAACATTACTACGTGGAAATACATATAATTTTTTTTTCTTCCACTAACTAGATTACTGTAGCTTACCAGCTACGACTTATTCAAATTTACAACCAGATTCAAATAACCATAATTAAATGCAACAACAACATTCTAAATGATCATGAATGCAACTGATAAAACATCTATAACAACATATTGTTGAGCACTCAACACACCCTCAAAATCCATGAAATTTTGGGGTACCACTCTTTATTTTGATTAATTTGATTGTTGCTTCCATTAGTTTGAGAGTTTTGGTTTCTTCTGCAAAACATCTATAAAACATCTATAACAACATATTGTTGAGCACTCAACACACCCTCAAAATATATGAAATTTTGGGGTACCACATTATATGGTTTTTGTTATGCACCTCTTTGTCTCCAACTGAGTAAAAAAATTTATGCATCCTTCTCGAAAAAGAACCATATCCCCAAGAACTGGCCTAGGGAACAAAAGATCAAATGCTTAAAAACTAAGGAAATGAACTATCGATGAGTTCGGATGATAAATTCATCAGATTAGACGATAGGAGTAATTTTAAATGAAAAATCAAAATTCAAATCATATCCTCTCGATGCCTGACAGAGGCATCAATGTCAAGCGTCTCCCCATGGAACTTATCAGAGTGATCAAATTATCTTTCCACTTCGCTAGACGCGATCGTTGACAAAATTTAAAAAATGTTAAGGGGCCCACTAATAAACATGAAGGAAATGAACCTCGGTCCCCTGCAATATCCATGATCTGATCCAAAGGGAATTTACTTTGATCCATTCATAAACATCAATATAAGAATCCACTCGTGGAAGTTTAGTATGCCATGGAGTATGCCACATGGAAACCATACAGATGCCGCATCACCATCCGTACACTCCACGTCAGAGAAGAAAAACCATTTTTCCATGAAATAATTCCAGTGGCACTGCCACATTAGGTTTTGTACATCATATTTGGTATTGCCAAATCATACCTCAATCCTAGTGTCATTGTTCAATAGAGGTACCTATCACATTTGTGTATTTCTGGAAAGGGCCCCAGAGTCCACCCGATGTCGACAATTCTATCGGTCGTCAAGTGGATTGGAAACAATTTCACCTAAGGCATACTATTTTTCACCCGATGAATAAATATTGTTTCTCCTCAAAGCATTGTGATCGTCTGATTATGAGTAAGGATTAATCTAAGTCATTGGACTAATGACTAACTACTCCGCATTTCACGCACCCTGCCATCACTTGATTTCCAATAAACACAAAGCCATAAATGTCAGGAACCATCCAATTATGGAGATAGAGGGCTCACATCCATAGATCTTAGGATTGGGTTCTTTATACTACACCATGCACTACTTTGTTCCCCTATACATTGAACCATATTTTGATCTAGTGAGATCGTGCCACACGTCATTTCCTCCACATTAGATTTCCACGTTAACATCATTATCACCTGACACCCATCGGATTTACACTCAGATTCTCTGTCATCTAATCAATAAAGGTTAGTTAATCTCAACCGTCGATTTCAAACTTCGCACCTTAGTCACATCAGATAAAGTGGGACTCCCAAACCATCAACCACAAGGATCCACCAACCAGGATTAGACATGTTCACCCATAAGAACTACAATGGTACTTCCACTTCACTCTCCACATACTCTCATGACATCATCAATACATGACTGTACATTGTGATTAGTGAAGCAATAACATGAAATATTTCCTAACCTTGACCGAATCACTGCACCATGGGCTAAACCATGTCATGAAATCTCCAATCATCATGTCGATGCATCAACTCAACCAATGACGGTAAGTGAAGGTGTACTCCCACATTTAACTCCATTAATCATCATAGATCACCCATTGCATCAAAGATCACATGCATTAATCTATCATTTCACTTCCAGGTTTGTTTCGATATTTGTGATTATTACTGGATAAACAACTGTCCAAGTCTGTTCTCTTCTAGTGAATAAAAAATTTATTACTCTAGTAAAATGATTCCTTGGACACTCACAACATTTTTGGAATCTTAGGAAGGTAAGAGTCACCATGCCTCTACACAAGAGAATTTTTTGTCTAAGGTATGTTGAAGTCATGTTTCATGATGTTTTAACCAAATCACTATTTCACTTGCTGAGAACCATTGTTTTGAATGCAGGTGTGATGTCGCCAAGGAAATTTCCTATGCAAAGGACCCCAAAGAATCCCATAAATTGCTTCAGTGCCTTGCATAAATCTCAGGTGTTGCACTGGAATAGGTGGATGGAGCAAAGACCCCATAGGGCACTAAGCCATTGATTTTTCTCCCTCTGAAAAAAATGCTCAAACATTGTTCCTATGTACCATGCCACAAAATCCTGTGCCATGAGTAGAACTTCCACCCAGATACAAATTCCCCACTGGAATGACCTATTTTGGAAACTAGACAAGGGAGATTACTAGGAATCCACTCCACATAGTGACCTTCTACTTCAGAAGGTATATGATGGGTTTTTTTCAGCCATTAGAATATATGTAGTTCATTCAGTTACTACCAGAACACCTATATTTCCCTGTGTGGAGTTGATGGAGTGGGTTATTAATCACTCTAGGGAAAAATATTACAAAATCATCAATGAGAAGTGACAATGCATAGGGTCATTCCTCCCATAGGACATGGCTCCCTGTTACAAACTACCAGAACCTAATGAGTTTTTCACCAAGGATTTCATGAATCATTTATATAGAAGTATGAGAGCCCCAAGATATGAAACTAGGACAAAATATTCACAAAGAGGTCCGAGGGAATATATGCCATTTCAAATTTGAGGAAACCATAGATGTATGTGATGATTCTATTTTTTATGTTATACTGTGAAAGGGACTGTTCTCGATTCTTTGAGGTATGGCTACCCTTGGTGTACTATGTGGTGATGTGGAGAAGGAAGTTTAATTGGGGAGGGGTTATCTCCAAACAACTTAGTCTAAATATCACTCAAGAACAATCTCCAAAGACAAGATCACTCATTCCCACTATATACATTCTTGTATTTGGCCAATAATTCTCTAGGTTATCAAAACATTCCAAGAAGGTTTTGACTTACATAGGGAATTGGTATTTTGAGGAAAATTATACATATTTAAGAATCTATGTAACTATGATCCCACCACATGTGCTACCTATTTATGTGCCTGGAAGGTTAGTGGTTGGGGAAACATGTTATCAAATTATCATGCAAGGATTCATTGCTACCCTTTTAAAAGCGATGACAAATTTATTCATTCCCTATAACTTCCATATAGGGTATTATGTTGTAAAGGATGACAAGCATGCAGAGAAAGAAGGTCAGGTCCATTTAGAATATAGGTTCATGATAGGAAGGTATAGGAAACATGATCCTAAAAGATTGATACCAAAACATGTATCACAAGTGTCTCTTACTTGGCCATATTCCCATGAAAAATGGAAGGAGGAGTTGTTTATCAAATATTCTCGTGACTAGTAAGAAGTACAAAAGAGAAGGGACGATCCTAGGGTAACCATTGTTTCCTCCTTACCCATGGAAGAACATATCAAGATAGTAAAGGTTGGGTCATCCTTCAGTACTGGGTATGGTGCATAAAATTTAGAAAAAGAAGAGGATCTTATGACAGAAAAGGAATGGCATGACATACTAGTAGAGAAAGAGAAAATTATGAAAGAACAAGCTAAAGAAAGAAGGATTTAGGAAGAGTAGAGAAAGAAAGAAGAAAAAGAAAAGAAAGCAGAAAAACTTGTTGAACAAAGGAAGAAAGATGAGAAGCAACAAAGAGAGTGGGAATTTGATTAGAAAAGAAAAGGAGATAAGAAGGAACATGCCCAATAACAAAAGGTTGAGCAGAATAAAAAAAAAAAAAAAGAGTTGGGCTAATGAACTAAAGAAAATTCAAGATGATACGGCAAAGTGGTCTAAAAAATATGAATTAGATTGGTTGATAAGTTAGGCAACATGATTAGGATAGATAAATGGTGAAGCACAAAATACACTGTCTACAGTAAACAAGCAAGGTGAATTCATTAACTTGATAGAGGAGGAGGAAAAAAGGGAGGACTTTGTAGTCCCTATAATCAATGAAAATATCAAAATGGAGAGAAGTCCCACAAGGTCACAAGAGTAGAAAAATACAGAAGTAGAAGGCCAGGAGGGTGAAAATAAAGGTAATGTTTCCCCAAAATAGAATGAACCCCCTAATCAAAGAAACAATAATAATTCATCAAGCAAACATTATTTATACAAGCAGTCACTTGATCAACAATATCACGACATGCCATTACCTAGAAAGAAAGGGGAGAATATGAATGGTAAAGGAAATGAAAATTCTCTAACCAACAAGCTAACGATGAAGTCAAAAAGGGAGATCAAGATAGTGGCCAATATGGTAGAAATAATGAATAATAAAAGGACACAATGCATGAGATTGAGTAAAAAGGATGTTGAGGTTGGCTCAGAGCATGCAACTAAAAATGAAGGGGAAACCAAGAATCCCAATGAGAGCCCTCTAGATGATTCATCAATTTTCAAGAAATATATTAAAGGGGATATCTAGAACAAGAACCAAAATGGTATCAACATTGAAAAGGAACCCATCTAGGTAGCGATGAAAACTGGTAGTATTTCACCAAACAAAGGAATCACCCAGGACCCAGTATTAGAGCATTTTTACACGTTGAGGGGTTTAAGTAACATATTTTCCTAGGGTGATCAACCAATTCCAAAACCGATGGATGAGGTGGTCGATTTAGATATTTTTCCTATGATTGCAAGAATAAGTATATAGTAAGGAGAAATCACAGGAAAATAAATTTAACACTAGACAACAAAGAAGTCAGTACCACTAAGGAAGTAATCATAGAAACAAAGAAGGCCAAGAAAGCCAAATTTACTTTGCAGGTTTGGCCATATCCCATGCTTCCTATGACAAAGCAGTGATGGAGGAAAGGGAGTTAGAACATGCTAGGGACGAAATTGATTCCCTTAGAGACCAAGTACAGTACCATCAAGAGGTTGGAGGAGTGGTTAAATTCAAGGAAGATTTACTGGAACTGTATGATAGTCATTGAAGGATGCAATAAACTTTGATACAAAAGGAAGAGGCTCTTGAGGAAGAATATTTGTTGTTAGGAATTACCTACAAGTAAGTGCACAGATGGGTTGAGAAACGAGTTGGTACACTGGAAAAGGTGGAGTTTCTATAGGTGATATAGAAGGAAAATGGGTTAGAGAACCACGATATAGAGATATTGTCAGACGAGGGGATGGATCAAATACAATCAATGACAAAGAATTGGGCTAAAGTTATCGCTGAACCTATGGACATAGTAGATGAGGAGTGGGATCACTGTAATCGAAGATGGGATACGATTAACCAATCGATGGTAGAACTTCAATTGCCTCTTTTTAGGTCCGCCATGAAGTTCTAACTGATCGATGAGATGGCAGCTTATTTGCGACGGTCAGTCAATGGATACAAGGAATAGGTTCAAAAAATTACTCAGATGGAGAAGGGACTCGATATTGTGGATTGTTTTTCTTTGAACCCTTGTGTATCGATGTCTAGTAAGATTTTCATTAATCGAGCTATCTTGTGATAAGTGTTGCTTTACATCAAATTCTTACCTTATGTTTAATCTGCATGTTACCAGTGATGATTTTAAGGATGGAAATTCAGTTTAAAATGTAGAAACCTTGGCGATTCTTGCTAATCCTTTATATGCCAATTATAAAATGTTTGGTGATATTTTTGTAAAAATATTCAAATTTCTAAGGATTTTATATAGTTTGTATAAAATTTTGGCAATTTTTAAGGTAAAACAATTTTATCCTATAGAATTTGGGCGAAACATTTTTAGAATAGCGAATCATTTTTTGGGAAAAACAATGAAAAATTAGCCCATGAGTGAAATTTATCCCCTAAAATCATCCCTGCGATGTTACATTATTTTTACATAATACTTTTAATCTCGTAATATATAATTATTTTTGTATCGTTGACAGGTTATGATTGAGATATTTGCATGCACATATAATTTTTGTTGTATATCTATTTCTAGGAATTATTTCTAGTGGATCTAGACATATAACAATGGATTGGTTTCTTGTTAATACATCTCCTTCAAGAGTTATAATTAAAAGTAAATGTGTTATATTTCTCCTACTCATTTAATCATTTGTTGGGTTAATTCCTCTTGAGTCATTTGTGTAACGTCCCCGATCACCTAGGTTGACAACGTCACTTATTAAACATATTTCTTCTCTGAATCCAATTTGTAACATTCCCGACCACCCAGGTTGGGCCATGCTACTCCAGATAATGCTCATGCTTGCATATATATATATCTATATATATATATATATATATATATATATATATATATATATATATAGTGCAATTTTCAACCAAACATAAACATTATGTTCATGCATATATTAATGCAGAAGAAATAATAAAACATACAAATTTGCAGATGATTTACATTTTTCTGTCACACAACATAATGCATAAATAACAGTAAAATCATGCATAAAAGTATTCACGAGAAAAACCCATAAATATAACAACATGTACAGGAAATACTCATCATTATAGCATGTAAAAATACACAACATGTAAATGAACATAGGATTGGTACTTATATTTTAATGAAAGTACACCAACTACGTGTAGACCTTCCACAAACCTCCTAGCCTTAGACCACACTGCTCATCACTATCAGTAGTGGGTCACCCTCGAGCTGGGACTAAACTCCATCGGGCAAGGGATTCCTAGGCTAGGAAGGAACAACAGGAAGTTGTATAGTACAACATGAAGGATTTCCTAAAAGGATCCACTTAAGCCCATAGATCACAGACTCTCATTCCCCACATGCCTGTCCCACCCCAGGAGTGTACACCTTCATTGTCACACAGTTTTTCGGTTGCTACACCTCCCTTTCCTTGGGCTTCAACAACAAGCCGGATCAGGAATTCTCAGAGCTCTATAGATTCTACTGGAGTCCCTCTAGGAGAACTCACTTCCTCAACACACTCTCTCACCTGGAGAGAGTTTCTCACAGAACTGACAAATTGCTTCTTCTATCCAAGGGCCTACCAACCTACTTCTTCACTCCCGCTCCTCAGCACACGGGCATGGTGATGGTAGAAACAAAAACAGGGAGTGGGGAATGGTACTAATGGAACAAAACACAGACAACCCCCGGGGTGCATCTACAACGAGGGTATAAATTCGGCTTGTGGTAGAGGTTTAGGGTGTTTAAGGAATTCCACAATGGCATTACAGGGTTACTGTGTGCTTATCGAATGCATTGGTTGATCAGGGTAACCGATGGCCATCCTGGTTTGAATGGTGAGAATCATGAGAATGGTCAGAACGATAAGAATCATGAGAACACCCCCCCATAAATCTGCATGTGTTTTAAATGACACTTGGCTCTCCAGGAGCACTTCCCCCCCCCCACATGGAACTCGTTACTCTCCCTAAAGGAACTTAGGATAAATTAATATCCTCTTTACAACTTTTATAATGATAATATATTATTCTATTAGGCTCTTAAGCTTAGCCCTTTTTTTCTCAATATCTTAGCCTCCTCCCTTGCCCAACCTAGTGGAGTTCATTCCCCCATACTCTTTATTCATGGTTATTCTACACGCAATGATGTTGTTATATTAAATATATGAATTTTTACATGTACAAAACAAGCTCTTGGCCTTTAACACCTAGGCTCCCAACCTAATCAACACATAATCCTATCAACTTATAAATACTCGTCTCACCAACCAACAAAACATGTTACATTTGTAATTACAACCGGGGCTCATCCTTGGGGTATTACAATATGTTGGAATGTTCACATGAACAATGCGCTTGTCATTGATGGCAAGAACACATAGGAAGGAGAAGCTCAGGAGGAGAAGTGACAGTGATCGTTGGATCACCCATTCCGAAATCCTGATGGTCGTCAGATCTGAATTCAGATAGGAGGAGCACGTAGATAAAGGATAGATCTCAAGAATTAGATATGAGCGCGGGGACCAACCATCGTTGGATCTAAGAGACCCTGCACAATCTTTAAATTTCAACATGAAGCGGGCTTACAAAGTCCCGAAAATAGGAGGATCATCCATCATCGGGCAGGACACATGGCTACAATTCAACATTTCGCTGACTGAAAAATCAAAGGAAGGAAGCTCTCTAACCTTCCAATATGAGAAATCATGATAAGATTTGGGCCGTCAGATCTATATTAATTATGAAGGGCCAGCAACCATTAGATCTGGGGAAGCTGCAAGGCGGATAAGACCAAGAGTCATCCAAATCTCCAAAACTATGAAGGAATCCTGGCCATCCATCGAGGACATTCGTGGGTCGTTGGATCTAGAGGACACATGTTGAAAGATCGTCATTTCACTGACTATAAAGTCAAAGGAATGAGGTTCTCTATTCTTCCAACTCGCGAAATGTGAAATGGAGAAATGATCTGAGCCATCAGATCGAGGAGAAATTTGGTTCTTCGATCCAAGAAGGACACATGGTGAAAGATCATCTCTTCGCTGACTGGAAAGTCAAAGGAACGAGGTGTTCTAACCTCTCGAACTCACGATATGCGAAGTTGCAAAATAATCTTAGCCATTGGATGAAGGATGAATATGGGTCATGAGATCCAAGAGGTAGTTCATGATAGACCACGTCAGAAAGGACAGTTGGCAGTCTACGTCAGCAAGGACACATGGCACATTCATACAAGGAAAAGTGTCAAGTTTACTCGACATTTCAGGCCACTGGAAATCACAATTCTGAGTGACATGTGGCATCCACTCGGCTTATGACACGTCATTGAGTGACACAAGAATGAAGTCACTCTGGGAGTTTAGTTTTGGGAGTTTTAGCATCAATACTCCCCCAAAGTCCCGAAAGATGAATTTCCAGGACGAAGGATAGCCGTCTGATCACCACGGATCGTGGATCATTGATCTGAAGAGAGAAGCGCTCAAATGATTAGCCAATGGTCATATCTCATGGTTACATCGTCGATAGCTGGAGAGAAAAGCTAGAGATTCCAAGTTCCATTTCAGATTTTGCGACATGGAGAGTCAAGACGACTCTTCACAGAATTCCCGAAATGTGAAATGCAAAATGCGTTTTCGGACTTGGCCCCTGGTCACCGCCCGTGGTCACGTGAGTGGAAGGAGATAGCATAGCTAGGCTCCATTTTGGGTACCGGAAGTTGTAGGAGTCAAGGGACTCACAGGAGAATCCCCAAAATGCGAAATTTTGAAATGCAGTTTCGAGTTAAGTTGTTGTCACCGCCGGTGGTCACGTTGGAGGAACTAGCTAGAGAAGCCAAGATCCATTTTGGGGATTGCAATATGAGGAGTCAAGGAGACTCACGAGAGAAAACCTGAAATGAAAAATCATGAAATGCCTTTTTGAATAGGGTTGTGGCCACAACCATTGGTCACATCATCGAAGGTTTAAGGGAGGAGCTAGCATGCAGCTAAGATCCATTTCATAGATTACGACTTGGAGAGTCAAGATGCTTCATCCCCAGATCCCCAAAATATGAGTCGTGAAAGCACCTTATGAATAGGCCTTTGGTGACCGACAGAGGTCACCTGAAAGGAAGGGACTTATCTAGAAGATCTAGTGCCCACTATGAAGTTTTCTTCAGGAAGAGAGAAGGCGCCAAAACACATGAACGCCCAGAGTTTCTCTCAGTAACTGCTAGAACGAAATGATTGCATCTAACAAAGAATTTGAGAAGTTGTAGGGTGGCTGCCAGAGGGGCCAAAGAGCCTCGGTGTAACTGTTAGAGACCACTGATGGTTTCTGCCAGAGAATTCAAAGAGTCTTCATTGTGATCAACAGAGAAGACGAAGAGTCTCGAGGAAACTGCCAGTGGAGTGTAAACTCATCATAGAGTCGACTGACAAATGGAAAAGGGTCGAAGACTGTTACAGTAAGTAAAGCCAAAAGATCTTAGGAGAAAGTCCAGTGATGATGAACCCAGTGAAGTGTATGTAGTGGGATAACGCATGCAGCATGCACAAGGTGCAAAGAGACTATAAACAAAATGTAGAACAAAGAAGAGAGAAGGGTTGTGATTTTTAAGAGTGTGTTATGTAGGTAGAAGAAGGGATTCTAGAGGAGAAACAACGTAGTAGAAGGAAAGAACAAAGATGCATAATGGATATAGTAAAAGAGGGTTGATATGGACATGCAGAGATATAGCAGAAGATTAGAAATCTCAAGGAGATACAAGAAGAGAGACATTGATACAAGAGAGCAGAGCAACATAACATAACATTGATAAGCCTGGTAAGCCAATGAAAACTATTGAATCACTGTAATAAATTCATAGAAAGAAAAGTTTTATATTTCAAGGTGGTTGGGAGGTGCTAGGGAGAAATATTGTCCTCTGAGTGTCAAGTGGGTGCTTGAACATAGGGAGTTGTAGCTACCATCTGGTAGTAGCTAGAGAAACTAGGGTGGAAGGGTGGTGCTAGGGAGAACATTGGTTCTCTGTTATACAGGTTGGTGCCTGTGTGACTGGAAGTTGATGCTTCCATCCAGTTGGTGCTGGAACAGTGAGGGAGTTGGCACTTCCTTCTAGTGGGTGCTAGAGAAACCAGAGAGTTGGTACTCTCAGCAAGTAGCAACTTGCAAAACAGAGGTGGTAGCCTCATTATGAGTTGGTAGCCTCATTATGAGTTGGTTCTCATAAGAATGATAATGTACAGAAAATAATTATCATATAAAGAAGAAGAAATTTTCACCCTTTATGGGTTTCCTTGGGAATATCCGTCTCTGTACTATACATGTGTGTGATTGATGTTGAATACTCTACTGCTTATTTATTGTGATCATCATTGAGAAGTTTTGTAATAAATTTAAAAATGGATATAATTGTTTAATCACAGTAAAAACTGATTCACCCCCCCTCTCAGTTGTCCAACACAATCCCCTCCCCTTATTTTTTCATTTTCCTCAGTGCAACTTAATTACACAACATCAACAAGATTTCCAAAATCTTCAAAACGATGTGGGTATTCTTCCCGCATAACGTCTTCATTCTCCCATGTTGCGTCCTTGGGACCGTACTAGGTCCATTGAACCCTTACAATACATATTGCTCGACTCCAGAGATGCTTGCTCTTTCGGTCCAGTATGCGCACTAGATGCACTTGTAAGGCACCTTCTTGCTCCACCTGAATCACATTCCAATCAATCACATGATTAGCATCAAGTATATATTTCTTGAGCAATGAGACATGAAATACATTATGAATTGTCATGCATGCAGGAAATGAAATCATATAAGTTGTCGGTCGAATCCTTTCTAGAATTTCAAATGGTCCACAATATCTAGATGCCAACTTGGAACAATTTCCCATCTTCAGGGAACTTTTGTTGGATTTCACCTTTAAGAAAACATGATCACCCACTTTAAATTCCTTGTGGGGTTTTCCTTTTTCAGAATAGATTTTCTGCCTATCTTGGGAAGCCTTCAAATTATGTTTAATCTTCATCATTTTCTCTTCCATTTCCATGAGCAACTCTGGCCCAACCACTTCTCTATCAACTGGGTTGTCCCAGCTTATTGGGGTGTTTCACATTCTGCCATAAAGTGCCTCAAATGGGCTCATCTTCAATGATGCTTGATACCCATTTTTGTAAGAAAAATATACAAACTGTAGGTAGTCTTCCCATATGGATGGTTTGTCCATCACTTGCATTCTTAACATATCTTCTATCACTTAATTTACTCTTTATGTTTGTCCATCAGACTCAAGATGATAAGTTGTGATGAAGTTTAGGCTCATTCCAATCCCCTTGAATAATCCTCTCCAAAACTTTGAGTTAAAATTTGGGTCTCTTTCAGACACAACTGTGTTGGGTATGCCATGCAAATGTTCTACTTTCCTCATATAAATATCAACAACATTAGTTTCCTTGTGAGTAGTCTTCAATGGAATAAAATGGGCAACTTTAGTAAGCTTATCTACCACCACCGTGATGGAATCGTGTTTCTTGTTTGTTATGGGTAATCCTATGATGAAATCCATTGTCACCACTTCCCACTTACACTTAGGAATGGGTAATGGCTATAGAAACCCATATGGGTGTCTATGCTCAGCTTTGACCCTTTGACACTCCATATATCTGATGATGTATTCTACAATTTCTTTCTTCATGCTTGATCAATAGTAATGGCTTTGACTGCTAAAACTTTTTTCTGATATCCAGGGTGCCCAAAATAAGGCACATTATGCATCTCTTTCAACATCATGCTCCTCAATTTGTGAGAACTGGGTACATAAATTATGTTTTTGTACACGAGAATTTCCCCACTTCCCAATTCATAATATTCATCTTTCTGCTGCATTTTACCTTGTTGCAATTTAGTTACCAATTCCATGTAGTAAAAATCAATTTTTGCATCCTCAAACATTCTTCCTTTAAGATCTTTCTGATACATACTAATGGTTGTAGCATGCACTTTCCTGCTGAGTGCATCAACCACTTTTTCCTCCTTTCCTTTGATGTGCTTGATATCAAAGTCATATTCATAAAGGAATTCCAACCATCTACTTTGCCTAGCATTCAAAGTAGGTTGGTCAAACAAATATTTTAGACCATTATGGTCTGTTCTCAGTTCAAACCTTCTTCCCACGAGGTAGTGTCTCCATTTCTTTAAAGCGTGCACTATGGATGCCAACTTCAAATCAGGAGTGTCATAGAGCCTTTCGTGCTCTTTCAATTTCCTTGATTCAAAACATATCACAACCCCATTATGGCTAAGGAATCCACCCAGTCCTTCTTTGCATGCATCTATACAAACCACAAACTCTTCATTCGGATCTGCAATCTTTAGAATTAGAGCACTGGATAACAACTACTTCAATTGTTGGAAGCTCATTTCACATTTTATTGTCCATTGAAACTTCTTCCCCTTCCTTTGCAAGGAAGTGATGGGATGAGATATTATCGAAAACCCTGCAATGAACCTTCTTTAGTAGCCATCTAGACCCATCAAGGATCTGAATTCTATCACATTATTAGGTGTTGTCCACCCTTTAATGGACTCAATATTTTCAGGGTCCACTTTTATCCCTTCTTCATATATGATATGCCCCAAATAGTGAATTATTTTTTAATAAAATGAGAACTTGCTCAATTTGGCATACAAGGATGTCATCCAAAAAGACAATAACAAACTTGTCCAAATATTCTTGGAAAACACCATTCATTAAGAACATGAAAACAACTGGTGCATTTGATAACTCAAATGGAACCACTGTGAACTCATAATGACTGTACCTTGTCCTGAAAGAGGTCTTTTTGATGTATTCCTCTTTAATCCTTACCTGATGGTATCCTAACTTGAGATCTATCTTTGAAAATGTCCTTGCATCCTTCAACTAATCAAAGAGATCATCAATCCTTGGTAGAGGATACTTGTTCTTTATAGTCAGTTTGTTCAATTGTCTGAAATCGATGCACAATCTCAATGTCCTATATTTCTTCTTCATGAACAAGACTGGGGCACCCCAAGGTGACACACTTGGGCATATGTACCCCTTATTTAAAATTTCTTCAAGCTGTATCTGTAGTTCCTTCAGTTCCAGTGTACTGATTCTGTAAGGATTGTTTGATACTAGAACTGCTCCAGGCATTAAATATATAAAGAAATCAATATCTCTCTTTGGGGGTAGTCCTGGTACCTCCTTGAACACATCTTCAAAATCTTTCGGGACTAAATGATCCTCCAGATTTGGCACCTTATCCTTAGATTCTTCCTCCATATGGGATGAAAATATTTGACAACCCTTCATGTAACACTTCTCCAGCTACATTGTTGATATTTCTTGGATAGTAACTGCCCTAGGAATTCCTTACACTGCTCTATAATTTCCTTCCTCATCCAAGTAAGTGAATGTCTTGTTATGACAATCTAATATGGCATGGAATTGGTCCAACCAATCCATACCAATTAGGAAATCATATGATCCCAAAGGAAAGATGTTCAAATATGCCTTGGTACTCAGTCCATTAATGCCCAATGGATATGATTTAACCAACTCAACAACCTTTCTCTTGGCTCTTGTAGCCAGCTACAACAGCCAAGATTTCCCATGCTTAATTATTGGTAATTGAAATATTTCCACTACCTTAGGATCTATATATCTATGACTAGCTCCTGAATCAATTAAAATAGTAAAGGCATGGTTATTGATCATACCTTTGACTTCAATCATGTGCGATTGAAACTCATCTTGCTTGTTGTCCTGGGATGCATAGATCCTATGTACTCTTATGCCCATGTCCTCCATTGTTTCTACTTGTTGAACATTGTGAAAATATCTCACCTTGTCCTTTATGTGAGGGAAATCTCTATACTTATGATCTCCATTACATCCCTAACATTGCATAGTTGTCTACCTTGGCCTTTTCCCACCTACTTCAGCCATCCTGGGCTCCCTCAAAACTAGTTGTCCTTGAGGACTATTTCTGAAAAATGGTGGCTTTCTCCCCTTCTACCTCTTATCCTTCTTAAACTTCCTCTTGTCTTCCCAACCTCTTTGGAAATTAGTATTTCCCCTATGATGATCATATAAACGTTTTTCCTTCCTTATGGTTTCTTCCATAGTTTTAGGATCATCATACTGGATTTTGTCACTAATAAAAGTTGGCAGTCCACTCAGATACATCTAAATCTTGACCTTATCCTCCTTAATGAAAGGGACATACTTCAACAACTCTAGAAATCTCTTTTTATATTAATCTATAGTCACACTGCCCAATTTAAGTTCAAATAACTCTTTCATCTTCTTGTCATAGTATCTCTTGGTTAAGTACTTATTTTTGAAATGTTTCTTGAATTTCTTCCAAGTCACATTTTTCTCTATGATGTGTTACACTTGCACAAGTTGATCCCACCATATGGATGTCTTTCCTTTAATATGGTAGATTACAATTCTTCCTTCTACATGAGAATAATAATAGAATAATTATGCAATTGGAACTATTTTCTCATGCCAATTAGCCATGTCTCATCTTCTTCATCCTTCTGGTTCTCTCCATCAAAAGTAGGAGGTTTGATCTTATTCATTTTTCTTTCAACTCATCCACCCTAGATCTCCTCTGTTTCCTGACATGGGATGGACTTGAGCTATTGTGTTCTCTCCTATGGGAATTCTTTTGGGAGTGTTGGTGATGTATGTTACCAATTCCTTCTCTCCTTTTCACATCAGGGGACCAATGGCTCCCTGATTTGTTGGATCCACTTTCCTTATCCAATTTATTTTCAATTCTTTATAGGATCTACATCTTCTTCATATTGAAGTCTCCTTGTTGATCCTTGGCTCTCATAAGCCTTTTGTTATATGCCAGGTGAATTTGGACATCTTTTTGCAATTTTTTAATGATTTTTAGCATGCTCACGTCTTTATATAATTCTTCCCTATTCATATTGCATTTTGTCCCTTCAACTCCCAAATGGACATCCATTCCTCTAACACCATCCTATGGACTGTAAGCGTCACGTGCCTCCTCCATTTATTTTCACTATGTAACAATTTGGTTCGGTTTTGACAATTGTTAACTCTACAAAATGTACAGTCAACTGAATTTTATCAGGCTATTAGACTTAATAATTTTCCAGAATAGCTTAAACAATATGATTCAACAAAAGAATATAAGACCCCATTTTCTATGGGTCTGTCATCGATCAAGAATCCCCACGGGTCTATCTTCAAGCCCTGCTCTATTCTATAACTCACTTTCGGGTGCTAGCCCCTTTTTCTTCAGCCCTTAACTCGCATGTGACCATGGCTCTCACCAAGTGATAATAGTTGGGTGCTTATCCAGAGCCTTGAAACTTTGGGGCTCCAGAGCTTCAGAGGTTTCCCTTTTTTTTTCACATCACAACAAATCTCCTAGAGTGCTGCATTGGAAAAATCAAAAAGTGGGGTGGATCAATGGTCATCAACTTCTCAACATCCAACGAATGAGACTTACTACAAAACTTCAACTTCGAGATTTTCTGTCTCCAGGACTTTGGAGCTTTGGGGTTCTGAGACTTCGGAGGATTTCACATCCACACACACAAAAACTCCTGAACCGTGAATCTCTGAATACTTCCTCATCACCCTCGATAATGCCATCACGTTACGTCACTTCGGTGCTACAGGACTTTGGGGATTTCTTCCTCCCACTCGATCATGAACCATTTATTCCAGAGTATCAAGTCTCTAGACCTTGGGATCTTATGCCACATGTCCCCTATGACCAACGGTTGAGATTAACTCCAACTTTCGGGCCTTTGAAATTTCTTTACTCAATGCTAACTGTAACACCTTTTCTTTGGAGTACCAAGTCTCCAGACTTCACGATATGGCATCGCACATCTACTGTGGTCAATTTATCATGGGCCCAGTCTAGTTAAATTCTTCACCAAGGTTTTAACTACTTTATGTATCCATCAGGGGTACCACTACCCATGCTCAAGAGGATTTCCATGTGGCAGAATACTGGAATAAGACACATGGCCCAATCAAATGGATGGCATGTGTCACATTCTAGCTGGTATTTCAATATTTGAAAGTACATGACTCACTTCCATGTGGCATGCAGCTTGTGTGTCCACGCCATCTCGGGTGATTTTAATAGGCCACGTCACTTCAGGACTTCAGGCTTTAGAAGGTTTACACTTGCACACTCCAATTCTCCCAAATGTTGAGCTCCCAAACAAGATAATATTCTGGCATGCATCTCTTTTGATGAATGGTCCAAATTAACTACAAACTTCGGGACTTCGAGAATTTTCACTCTAGCACACACCAATTCTCCCGAAGTGCCAAACTTTCGAACTGGTGTGAGATCTATGGCTCAAAATCACTTGCATGTAGATCTGATGGCTGGGATCTATTCCTCACCATTGCACCTTACTTCTTTCTCTTGTCTCAATCTAACGGCTCCGATCTTTCCCTGGGCCAAATCCAATGGTAAAACTTATCCCCGGATCTATGGTGTACATCCACTCTGGGACTTCAAAACTTCAGGCTTTGGCCCCTTTTTCTCTATAACACATAAACTTCGTCGAAGTCACAAAGTATGGAGGACTTGGAGGTTAACTCTCAAGCACCCTTTTCCAGAACTGACGATTGTGAAGGGTCTTCCTTCTCCCAATTAGATCCTATGACCCAATTTCAAACCTCGTGGCCCAACACAATGGTTGTTGTGGCTTCTTTCTCTATTTCCATTCCATAAGCTGTTATATCTCCTGAGATTTTGAACACAACCCAAGTGTTCACATGGTGCCTTCCTCACACTCAGGAACACTTTGAACTTCAAATTTTGTCCCTTTTGACCACAATTCACTATGAACCCTTTGTTTCATTAACCACCAACATGGCCCATCCAGTCTTAGTGTCAAAACCAGGCTCTGATACCAATTTGTAACGTCCCCAACCACCCAGGCTGACAACATCACTTCTTAAACACATTTTCTCTCTAAATCCAATTTGTAACATTCCTAGCCACCCAGGTCAGGCCATGCTACTCCAGATAATGTTCATGCTCGCATATACATATACATATATTTAGTACAATTTTCAACCAAACATAATCATTATGTTCATGCATAGATTAATGCGGAAGAGAAAATAACAAATACAAATTTGCATATGTTTACATTCTGCTATCACACAACATAATGCATAAATAGCAGTAAAATCATGCATAAAAGTATTCACAGGAAAACCCATAAATATAACATCATATACAGAAAATACTCATCATTATAGCATGTACAAATACACAACATGTAAATGAACAGAGGATTGGTACTTATATTTTAATTGTAGTACATCAATTGTGTGTAGAAATTCCATGAACCTCCCAGCCTTAGACCACGTTGCTCATCACTCTCAGTAGTGGGTCACCCCTGAGCTGGGACTAAACTCCACCGGGCAAGGGATTCCTAGGCTAGGTAGGGACAATCGTAACTTGAAAAGTACAACAGGAAGGATTTCCTCCAAGGAGCCACTTACGCCCACAGCTCACAGAATCTCATTCCCCACATGCATGTTCCACCCTAGAAGTGTACACCTTCACCATCACATAGTCCATCGACTGCTACACCTCCCTTTCCTTAGGCTTCAACAACAGGTCGGACCAATAATTCTTAGAGATTTGTAGCTGCTACTGGAATCCCTCCAAGAGAACTCACTTCCTCATCACACTCTCTCACTTGGAGAGAGTTGCTCATAGACCTGACAACCTGCTTCTTCTATCCACGGGCCTAACAACCCGCTTCTTCACTCCCACTCTTTAGTGCATGGGGATGGTGATGGCAGCAACACAAATTGGGCATGGGGAACGATATTAACAGGACAAAATGCAGGCAACCCCCAGGGTACAGGTACAATGAGGGTATCAATTCAGCATGTTGCAGAGGTTTAGGGTGTTTCAAAAATTCCACAATAGCGTTCAAGGGTAACTGTGTTCTTTTTGGGTACGCTAGTCGATCGAGGTAACAGATGGGCAACCTGGTTCGAATGGTGAGAATCATGAGAATGGTCAGAACAATGAGAATCATGAGAACGTCCCCCCATAGATCTGCATGTTTTTTAAATGACACTTGGCTCTCTAGGAGCATGTTTCCCCCCCCAGTTGGAACTCGTTCCTCTCCCTAAAGGAACTTAGGATAAATTAATATCCTCTTTACAACTTTTAGAATAATAAATATTATTCTATTAGCCTATTAATATTAGCCCTTTTTTACAAAATCTCTTAGCCTCCTCCCTTGCCCAACCTAGTGGAGTTCAGTCCCACATACTCTTTCTTCATGGTCGGTGTTGGCCCTGAGATATGATCAATTTTATGACAGTTATTAGACACTTTTGCCGAATGTACATATGTGTTTTTCATGCTTTGAAGGAGCTTTTTGAAGAATTTTATGTTAAAATAGTATGATCTACACCAGGTATGTATGATTTGTGTTTGATGTCAATATTGAGTATAATTCATCACATTTTATGATTCCAAAGATCTAATTCACATTTTTCTGGTGTTACAGGGCAAAAATGCACCACGTTTCTACTCCCAACACTCAGTATGACACTCCTTCTAGCACTCGATCCGACACTGTGTCCAACACTACGTCTTGCACAAAAATGGAGGGTGAATTGGAGGTTATGGTATTCGCGGCCAGTGGTGGGCGAATCAGGAATGTGGGTTTTTTTCATGCTTTCTCCCTACAACTATTGAACTACCTACAACTCAATTTTGGTTGTTAGACAGGGCGATTATTGGCCCTCTCTGTTTCAGCAGTTGGGGCATCATTTAATGTAAATTGTCGAATTTAGAAGTGGTTTGAACCTCCTGTGGTCGACCACTTGGTCTGTAAACTTATAAATACCACTAGGATGTTCAGACAATAAGTTAAGAAGAAATAGGAGTAGTGTATTGGAGAAAAACGTGACTCTCTTATTTTTTTCATTTTCCATTGCCGAAGTTATATAAAACTGTGTTTCTGCATTTTAATGGTGAAGTCGACTTGTTGAGTTCATGGTGTGCTTTTAGGAAGTGACCACGACTTGATGGGGGGCCCACCAACAGTCTGGTAACTATTATTTATGTTGTTTATGCATTTTATAATTTAGTCGTTCTCTTTATTTCCTGTACATGCATTATAATTTTGTTAATTAGTTTGTTGTTATAGTTTAATTTCTTTATTTCTCTTTTGCAGGTTAGTATGATGGATTGTGTTAGCATGCATTGATATTGTATTTAGGAACAAATTTGCAAATTCATAGACTAACCCCATGTGCAATTAGATGTTAGATTGTGTTTTATTTTATGCTTTTAGAATTAAATTTAAAACCGAGTTTTAAATAGAGTAGAACAAAGTTTTAATTTGAGTTTTCTTTAACAAGGATTTGATGGATGGATAGGATTATTTTTAGTCTTTAATTATAGATTGATTATTTCATTTTTATGTAGATACTGCTTAATTATTTGTTAGTTTACTTTTTAATGTCGTGTTTTAATTTATGTTCTTAAGCATTTTCCTTATTGCAGTTTGAATTGTTAGAATAGATATAGCATAGTTTCATTTTATGTAATTTCCTTCCTAGAATTAGATTGAAATTATATTTCTTAGTTAATGATTGAGTTTAAGTATGGACTTTTCTTACATAGTGTATAATTATAATCATGATCTCGTTATATTGTTGATGGTTAATAAATGAATATGCAGGGTAATTGACGAGTTTCCGTAATAGCTAAATTCTCATTAGATTGTTTAATCCATACCTTTCACTTTACTATTGAGATCAGTGTTGAGCTTATACCACTTGAATTATATTTTGTTGTCAAGTGCCATCGAGATATCATACGACATCGAAGACATTCACAAAACCACCAACACTATATTTGAGTTTTCATAGGCTAAAAGACAGTTTTCCTGTTTTCATAGGTTAAAAGATAGTTTTCCTGTTTTCATAGGTTAAAGGATAGTTTTCTTGCTTTCATAGGTTAAAAGATATAGTTTCCTTCTTTCATAGATCAGAAGATATAGTTTCTTGCTTTCGTAGATAGTTTTATTGTTATTATAGGGTAGACAGTATTTTTCTTTAATAGATTAGAGAGCAATTATGCTTATCATAGATTAAAATTTAGTTGTTAGTTCTTCTTGCTTTCAATTAAATAGATTTCCTTTCATGAATTAAAAATAGTTTTGAAGTTTTAAGAATATTGTCCACTTGCCTCTTAGGCTAGATAGTTGTTCAATGAGAAGTTTTAATTTGATTACTTGCAATAGAAGTTATCTTAGAGTAGCTAGTTTCTTACTTGCTTTAATAGGTTAGTTAGTTGTTTTGTTTACTTGCTTTAATAGGTTAGTTAGTTGTTTTGTTTACTTGCTTTAATAGGTTAGCTAGTTGTTCTTGTTTTCTTGCTTTAGTAGAATAGTTGCTTGCTTGTTTATTTACTTGCTTTCATAGGGTAGTTGCTCATTGAATGTAGGTTCGCAAGTTAAAGTAGTTTGCTTTTGTTATTTTCTTATTGTTATGCTTAATAGTTGTTTCTGCTTATTGTTATGAACTAGTTTTCTTTATATAGGGTTTTTACTTGTCTTCTTAGAACTATCCATCGATCCTTGGTCCAAAAGTACTTAGGTTACATAGTTTCAAGTTGCTTAGTAGGGTTTGCTCACTAGATAGGTTTACTTGAATAGATTAGCCTTAGATAGCCACTTCCTTAGTTAGAATATACTACTACCAGTCCTTCTACCTTTGGCATATATTTTTCTACAACTCTAAGTTTACTTACCCCGGGTTGAAAATTTAATTGAGGGTTTTTAGTTTGTTTTTAGTGCTTATATAACACCCATCATTTTTGGCGTCGTTTCCAAGGAGTTGTATAAATGTAGGAAGTAGTTAGGAAATAGATCATTCCTAGACCTTAGTATTATATTGATGGTGGGGGAACTTTAAGACAAGAGGTAAGAACCTACGCACATGCTATTGTAGGCTCCCCCAAACCCAATGATAGCTTTTGTTTACTTTCATGAATAGACCTAGAAACCAGATGGTAGATTTTTATTTTGTTTTTTCTTTCTTTCATGAATAGACCTAGAGATCCAAAAGGTAGATACATTAAATCTAAATCAGACCTATTAACCAAGGTTCCTTCTGACCTTTTTGGGGGAAGGGACGTTCCACTTATAAAATCCATAGACCAATACTAAAAAACAGAAGCTAGATCAACTCAAAGAGATAAAATAGTCTCTAAAGGGACTAACACAGGGAGGAATATAGAACAAGAAATTGAAGCATCAATCATATTAGGATAGGAGGCAAGACCACTCGAGCCTTCTGTAGAACCAAACAATAAAACCATTTCTTTTACACCACCATCAGGAGATCCTAATTTTGAAGACATCATAGACCCTAAATAGGTGAATATTTTGTTTGGTAATTCATCCAATCTAATCATCTCTCAAACTGATACAAAAAATTTGGCACCAATAGTCTCAACCAGCTCGAGTAGAGTCCCAGATATCCAATCCATAGGAAGACCTTTCCATCAAAAGGAAACCTTGTTCTCTTCAAAGATAAATCCACCTAGGTACTCTCTTTTTGGAAACCAAGACAATATGGATGATAAGGAGGACCATAACAATGTAAGAAATAGGGAGGAATAAGAAACTGGAAACCAAACCGAAACTACCTTCGGATTTCCTATTTTAGACACCACTCCAAATGTCAACATGAAGAATATTCCTCTCTCAGCATTGCCTACCTTTTATGGTAAAACAACGAAGATACAGACACCTTCCTATTCGAATTTGACATCTTGTGTAGGATCTACAACTACGTACAAGATGCCCAGAAACTAAAACTCTTTCCTTCCATCCTCAAAGACTCTGCACTAAGATGGTTCATGGGGTTGGGAGAATCCAGTATTAGGTCTTAGGGAGCCATGAAATGCATCTTTCTTAAGAAGTACCAAGACTAATGCAAGACCAAAGATTCTCATAATGACATCGTTAAAATCCAATAGTTAGAAGATGAGACCCTCGAAGATTATATGGAATGATTTGGTTATATCTCCCATAAGTCAAAATACCATTACCTCCTAGAGGATGCAATTAGGGCTATTTTCCTTAATGGAATTTCAGAAGAATATATAGAGATTCTTAACTTAATGGCATCAGGTGACATCTCCCATAAACCATTTTCTGAAATATGTGAAATGTGTAAAAATTACTCAAGGAGTAGAGCCAAAACAAGAAAGAATGTTCGGGACCCTTACAATAGAAACTTAAAACCAGTTAGTTCAGGTGGTATCACGAGAGAAGAGATAGGGAACCTTTTGGAAAACTTCAAAACATATATCTTAAGTACAATAGGTTCCCAATTGGATACCCTTAAAATAAAAAAGAAAAGGGAGGAGGAAAATGTAGCATTGAGTATATATTTCCCAAGATGCAGGAGGAAGCATTCCTTAAGGGAATGCCTATTGGATAACATTTCAGTTTGTGGATTTTATACAAAAGACCATGCGACTGAAAAATTTCCATCATTTCCCAGTTTATTAGCCATATATAGGAGCGGAGATCCCGGGGAGTCCTCTTATGCACCTAGGAGGCCATGGCAGCGTAGGAACCAACCCACATACACGGATATACAATCTCAAGTTCCTCCCTATTATCAAAAAAAACAACAGTAGAACTCACCAGGTTGGAAACATTGGTCTACTGAGTACCAACATATTTTCTTTCAAGGATGGAGAGGAGGAAATAACCAAGGAAACCCTCAAGCTCCACCTATCCCTATGTCCAACCATCATTATCCTCAGTTCCCATCGAACACTCTGCATCTTTTTCCAGGTTTTGTTCCACCACCTTTACCTCCTATTCCAAAACAACAACCACTACAATATCAAAATGAAAGCTCCTCGAGACCAACACTATTACCAGCACAACCAGTGTCAAATCTCAATAATAGGCCCCCTCAACCTCTTCACAATGTTGAGATGCAGGCCTTCCTGACATATGGTATCACTCTTGTTCCATTATAGGAAATTCAACTAAGATCAGGAAATGTTCTGGAGAGGCAGAGACCTTCAGTAGTCATCCAAGAAGAAGAAGAAGAAGAAATCACCAAACAACCCACAGACGACACTAGGTGGGAAGATGTTATTATCCCGAAGAATTAAGAACCCAAGCTTCCCCAAAATGAACCTTCACAAATTACGAAGGTCCCTCCTTATTCAGACTGATTGGTAATTGAGAAACCTACCATGCAATCAGAATTTGACATTTTGAATGAATTGAAGAATATTTGTGTCAAGATTCCCCTGCTTCAAGACATTAAATACATTCCAATCTACAATAAGGTAGTCAAAGAATTGTGTATTAATAATCCAGGTAGGAAGCAAAAGGACTCTTTTATAGTACATTTGGTAGGAGGACTTTATGAGTACATATCAGAGCAGCCAAAACTAGAAAAATATGGGAACCCAGGAAACCCCATAGTAACCATAACTATTAATGAGGTCTCCATTGGAAACACTCTCATAGACCTAGGGGCAACCATCAATGTTATGACCACTACTACCTTGGAACAATTACAATTACAACCTCTTCTTCGACCTACCACAACCATTTTGGAATTAGAAGATAAGACTAGAGTTATACCTGAAGGAATTTTAGATGATATAATGGTTACTTTAGCCTCGTGGGAATACCCAGTAGATTTTCTTATTATTCACTCAAAGGATCCTGCCAAAGGCCATCCCGTCATTTTGGGAAGACCTTGGCTAGCCAGAACCAATGCATTTATTGGCTATAGAGAAGGGGAAATGACCATCTCAAATGGTCTCTCTATTCATAAGCTCACCATTTACCCTCCATCTCAACCTATTATGGAGAATATATGGTATCTTGAATGTCCATATGAGAACGAGGACTGGGAAGAACCCGTATTGTCGAGTGACCATGCATGGGCACTTCAAGAGCACACAACATAAAATGTGCTAAACCAGTTTATTTCTTCTATCACATGTGTGGATTTTCCATAGTCTTTTCCCCAATTTGAGTACATGTTTGGGAAAGAATTTCAAGAACAATTAGACCCATCCATTTTTTCTTCGACATGTTTTATTTACGAGATAGATGAGTCTGCCATGTCTTACACTATGCCCTACGAGATTAGTCCAGGAAATTTTTTACATATAAACTTCGGGCTAGATGCAGACCAACAGAAACAATTAGTATATATCCTTAAAGAACAATCAGGAGCATTTGCCTAGAAATACACTGAAATGGAGGGTATACAACCCGACACATGCATCCATCACATATATACCAAGGGGGAAGTAACACTTGTTAGGAAAACCCAGATAAGGATGAACCCTGCACTTAAAGATATAGTCAACGAGGAGATCCAAAAGTTGTTAAATGTCAGATTTATCTATCCCATCTTCGACAGTAAGTGGGTATCCCTGCTTGTAGTAGTTCCAAAGAAAGTGACCAGGAAATGGATAATTTGTGTTTATTTCCGAGAACTCAACAAAGCCACTATGAAAGACTACTTTCCTCTCCCTTTCATTGATCAAGTACTAGATACCTTGTCTGGAAAGAATTATTTTTCCTTTTTAGATGGGTACAACGGGTACAATAAGATTCATATAGCACTCGAGGACCAAGACAAGACTACCTTTACTTGTCCTTGGGGCACTTATGCCTATAGGGTCTTACCATTTGGATTGTGTAATTCTCCTACCACATTTCAATGAGCAATATTAGGGATATTTGTCGATCTTATTCATGTTTGTGTGGAGGTCTACATGGATGAATTCACAGTATATGGAAACACTTACCAGGAAGCCTTAAACAACTTAGAAAATGTCCCCATCAGATGCCAAGAAATGAACCTATCTCTAAGTCATGAAAAATGTAAAATGTTGTTAACTGAAGGATTGGTTCTAGGACATCATGTTTCATTTGAAGGGATAAAAGTTGATCCTGCAAAGATTGAGGTCATCGTTAGACTTCCACCCCCCAAGACTCAGAAAGAGGTGAGAATATTTCTTGGACATGTTGTATATTACCGACGGTTTACTGAAAATTTTACAAAGATTGTTGCACCTATGTTTGGATTACTAATTAAATATGTTGATTTTGTTTGGTCTGAGCAGTGTCAAACTGCCTTTGAAACCCTTAAATCTAAGTTGTCTGTGGCACCAGTTCTTAGAGGGCCCAATTGGACTCTCCCATTTCATATATCCACTGATGCCTTTAACATCACAATAGGAGGGGTATTAGGGTAGAAAGACGACCAACAGTCCTATGCCATTTATTTTGTGAGCAAGAACTTTTCCCCTACCGAGTTGAACTACACAATCACCAGGAAAAAATTATTGGCAGTTGTTCATGCTATTAACAAGTTTCATCATTACATTACAGGTTATGAAGTATTTGTACATATCGATCATTCGTCCATTAGATTCCTCAAGAATAAACCCATAACTAATGGCCGAGTGACTAGGTGGCTTTTGTTATTGCAAGAATTTAATATCATCGTGCTTGATCGACCTGGAAAGGATAATGTAGTAGCTGATTTTCTTTCTCGAATAAAAAATGAGGATGATGACATCCCTATAGTTGATACTTTCCCAGATGAGCATCTTTTTTCCCTTTCTTTCAATACTCCATGGTTTGTAGATATGGAAAACTATCTAGCCACTAGGAAGTTACTGTCTCATTTGTCACCTCATGAAAAGCGAAAAATTATTACAAAGAGTGCTAATTACTCTTGGGTTGGTCATGATCTTTTTCTCACATGTCCTGATTTTATTATTCGTAGATGTGTCTAAGAGGATGAGGTACCTGAGATACTACGAAGTTGTCATAATGGACCATGTGGTGGCAATTTTTCTAACAAACGTACAACATATAAGGTGTTACATTCGGGTTACTATTGGCCTATCATTTTCAAAGATGTTTCCAAGTATGTGAGAAGTTGTGATAGTTACCAAAGGATAGGAAGACCTACGTCAGCTGATGAAATTCCTTTGTGTGCCCAAGTTACGATAGAACCCTTCGAAAAATGGGCCCTTGACTTTTTAGGACCAATTTCACCCATGTCCTGTAGGAAGAACTATATTTTGGCTTGTATGGACTATGTCACCAAGTGGGTAGAGGAAAAAGCCCTATTCAGGGTTACAGAGATGTCTGTTTTCGAATTTATCTATGAATACATCTTTACCCGCTTCGGTGTCCCTCGTGAAATTGTTACCGACCAAGTCACTCAATTCACTTCCAATTTGATGAAAGAACTAACAGAGAAATGTGGGATTAAACATTATAAATATTCTCCATACCACCCACAAGCCAATGGTCAGGTAGAATCCACAAAAAAGGTTTTGGATCACCTGGAGAAATACCACTGGGCATACCCCTTATGCGCTAGTGTATGGGAAACAAGTACTTTTACCAATAGAATTCCAAGTAAGGACCTTCTGTATTGCCTCAGAATTAGGATTGAACTTGGATAAGGCTTAGAAGCAATGAGCCCTACAATTGAATGAGATGGATGAAATCAGTCAAGATTCCATCCAACGGACAATATTAGTCCAAAACCAGAGGAGCAGGTGGCATGGCAAGTTTATTAAGAAGAAAAACTTCCAACCTGGTGATTGGGCTCTATTGCTTGATTCCCGATTCAAAACCTTCAAAGGAAAACTCACCACCTAGTATTTGGGCCCTTGCAAGGTAGACATTGTATATGACAATGGAGCTATAAAAATCAAAACAATTGACGATGGACAAGTCTCCTTTGTCGTAAATGGACACGGACTAAAATTTTATCATAAGCCCATTTCCAAAGAGGATTTTCTACAGGTCATGTCGACTGACAAAGCATTGGCCTTAGTAGATGGGGAATTCCCCCCTTGTTCTTGAAAATTTTTCTGAATTTCCTACTGTAAATATGTAAATAGTTTTTGAATTTTGTTAATAAGGCAATTCTAGAGATTTCTATAAGTATTTATTTCACCAGGAGTACATAGTTTCAAGGATCTTTCTTCAAAAAATGTTACACTTGAATTGTGTGTCTACTGAAGCATCAAATGAATATTGACTTACTGTAATTAGCCATATTTTTGCAAGAATTCTCATTTTTTTAGGCATTCTAAAGTAGTTTCTCTTGAAACTCTTCACCACTGTATAAGGAAGTGATACCATAACTATCAATCCTAGAGGTCTCTCATACAATTTTTCCAAGAAATTTGAGTAAGTGAGTCAAGTGTATTTATCAAAGAGTAACAAGGAGGTCTAACTAGTGGTTAGTCATGGAAACATCACAATAAATACAAAGGAAGAAAGTAAGTTGAACCTAGAGATACCTTTCTATTCTTTCTCAATGGTACCATCCACTACACACTAAATAGATTGATTATATCATACCTTTAGATAGGCCATGTCCTCTTAAGTACCCCTTACATCGGGACAATCACTAAGTAATATAACGGAAATTCATCCTCTAACATAAATACCATCCCAATTGAAAAAAGAAAGAAAAAGTTGTTTTCAGAGATGTTCCCCCATCTTCTTGCATAAAGCAATCTTATACTACAATCTTAAAATATGGAGGGCCAGTCTCTGAGGGTTGAAGAGGCTAACCTGTCGGGATACTAAACAGGTCTACTGGAAGCAGGTACCGACCTGTGGTATGACTAGGTAAACCCGTCGGAGTACTAAACAAGCTTGCTGGCAGTGGGGCATTCTACCTAGCGAGCATGGTAATCTGACAAAAATAAATAATAAATTTAAACTTGTCCTGATGTACGACATTACTTGAAAACAAAGCTAACATGAAATATGTGTGGTTAAGCTAAGGTTAATGAACTCCATAAACTTGCCATTGGGAAATAACTCTAAGACTATCTTGAAACTCTCTTACCTACCTCTTCTTATATATATATATATATATATATATATATATATATATATATATAT
>ML792831.1:39685-54084 GCA_009831015.1 Picea engelmannii
CTCTTATCCTATAGGTGGGGCCATATTCTAACCATCTCGTCAGACCAATCTGTGAAATTTATTTCTACACTTGACATACTATAAATCTTCGGCTATTGGGGGATACTGACTAGTTTCCTATACTTTTGATTGTGAGGTGTCACAATACTTAGGTATGGGGGAGGGGTTCATGAGCTGACAAATGATCATTGCCTAGAGAAATAAATCTTTTCAAGAATTTTTGTATTTCTATGATACCGATTATTACATTAATAGTCATGTTATGTTTGAAATGTTAAACTCCTGTGTGCTATAAATTGCCTAACAGACGAGACCACTTTATTGGTTTATATTTCATTACAAGTTGTACATTGTAGGTTTGACAATACATGTTTTATACTTTCTATAACATGTTCATTGTAGGTTTTGACATTATATGTCATATGCAAGAGGATTGAGTGAGCATGATGGCAAAATCAACAACAAGGGAACATTCCTCCTTTGCTCATTTACCACTGTGATTTTCAAAAACACTTCAAATTTGCAGGTTATCCATTATAAGAAGTGAAAATGTACTTAACACAGAGGTATCATATGAAGTACCTGTTGACGGGCGAAATTATCCATCCGTCAATTAAGAGAGTGGAACCGGTCCGGGGTTGTCTAAATAATCCAAGCCGTTTGGAATGGACCACCCTGACGAGTTTAACGGCTCCGTTGGCCGCTCTAAGGTCTTTAAGAGAACCAAAGAGAAAACTAATCTAAACTAACTAATTTAACTAAGACAAATAAAACAAACTAAAACTAAAACTAACTAAAACTAACTAAAATAAAAGAAACTAAACTAACTAACAATAAAAACAAACTAATACACTAATCTAACTAAAACAAACTACTAAATTAAACTAAAACTAAATAAAAATTACTCTAACTATTTTATTATACAATCTACTAATTAATATTATAATAACTCAAATCAACTATCTAATTACCAGCTGTAATATTACTTATTCACAAATGTACACTATAAACAGCCTACAGATTTAATTAAAACATGCAAAACTCATGTGTTTTCTACCCTAAGACAGCCAGGAATCTTTTTTATTTTTATATTTTATGAAAAAGAAGCAAAAACTTACTGAAATTAAACAATCTAATATATTTACTGAAATTAAACAATCTAATATAAATCTAACTAAACTTATATCTAAATTAAACTACTTATGAAAACAACAAAGAAAAGATTAATTGACCTGGAAGCGCTCCTAATTTGTCCCGTGTGTGATGACTCTGAAGTTGGTCGGAGGAAGGAAACTCGCACCGGATTAATCCAAAAATCTTCTCGTAAATGATCGACTGTGCTGCTCTTTGAGTGGTTTACAGGACAAACAAGACATAAAAAAAAAAAATCATAACAATCATAAGATGTATAAATCTCTGCAATAAGGGAAACCTGTTATGCAAAAATTTATATTTGATAATTCAATCAATGAAGAAGATAAACCTGTCATTCACAAACTGAATTAACAATTGTTATGTCTTTTATACATATGAAAGAAACTAGATATGGATTACAGCAATTAAAATTATATCATTTGCACATGATTAAGATATCTAAAGTAGTCATTAACCATATACAAATTGATATACACAACATGAAACAAAATGTTGATATAATGAGAAGCTAAAGCTGTGACAAAACACCAAATTCTGCTTCAGTCTGTATTAGAAATTCATATCCTTGTTCTCCCACGAATGATGATGTCCATTATTACAAAAATGATAAGTATATATAAGTCTCTCCACAGGGTAAAACCTCCCTGTGGATAATATCAAAATGTTTTACATAATCTAGGAGATATCCCAAAATCAACTAAACTATGAAACTAAAATGCAAGTGAAATCTTTGAAATATCCCCTAACTGCTCATCATATCCACTGCCATTTCGAATTGATCTGCAATAGACCAAAAATAACCAATTAGAAAGACATTTTCATTAAGAAAACAATAAAAATTGATCCTACAGACTTAGCTACAGAATCATCTGATTCTGTAGCTAGTCTAAAATAGCATACAGAATCAAAATAAAAATTAAATCAAATCTTTTTTAAAGGAATCAAATCCAAGTTTATTTCTAATAATCATTCAAAACAAATCACTAATAATTCACATGATTTTATCATTTCAATTAAACCAAATCAAAAGTGATTAAATCGAAACAGGGGTAGGAGTACTCTGTTTTTCAGTTGCCATAAAATTAGGTCAAACGACAACAAGACTGTTTCAATTCAAATGATATTAAGAGTGAATCATATCATCTAGGATACGATCTCATCCAACATAATCATAATTGAACATAATCAAAATCGAATTTGTTACGGATGTAACAATGTGCATAAAATTCAGGTTATTTTAATCAAATACCAATATGGAAAGACTGTTACGATTATTGTTAAATAAAACATTCATAACAACATCAACTAACCTTTACCATAGACTTTGATCACTGAGCGTTTACATAGTCAACAGACATGACTAAAAATAGTAATCACAACCATCACCAAATCGACATAGATGATAATCGTAAACTGGTCAACAATCGAATCGAATCATGACTGAATCAAATATAGAAACAAATCGTAATCCTGGGCGTAATCACTTTCGTTCCCAAATCAAATTTAAACAATATATTTGTTGTAATATGAATCGAACTGATAACATGGTCAAACAATGCGAATCGATTGGTTGGATATAACAGTTATGATTTGTATCTATTCGCAATTTGGTTACATATTAACAAAAACATATTGAATGGTATTCGAATTGGTCGAAAATGACATGGAACTTAAAATCATAACAGTTAACCATTATTGCCAACCATATCGTGTAGAATGTAACCAATTCGAATCAAAACTTTGACCATGTTCAAAATTGAAATAACAGAAACAACCTGTGTTTAGAAAAGATATTAACAACTTCCATAAGCAACAGAGTATTCAATTCAAACCAAATTAAAACAATCAAATCCATAACACGATCAATCGAATCAAAGCTAAATCCAATCAAAACTAAAACGATAAACGAAATTCGACTAATCAAAAGAAAACTATGCATATAGTGCATGCTTATGTGTCAAAGAAAATTCATGTTGTAAACAGAGCTATGAGTTTGTTATATAAACATGTGATAGTCATACCAGTGAGGCTGCTCGAGCTACGCCAATTTTGAATTGACAATCGTTGTAGCCGACTCCACATTTTTGAACAAAATAGATCATGTTGTTCGCTGTTTCTTATCAGTGGATTGCAATTTAGCCCTTTGACTGGTGAGCCTTGCAATTTGTTCCTCCAGAGAATGAATTCTGGACTGCAGCATTGGCACATCAAGGTAATACCTTTCTAACCATGAGCCACACTGATCACATGGTGGAGCAGCCGGTTGAGATAGAGCAGTAGGGAGTTTTGATGAGTCACCGAGGTTTTCACGAGGCATTTTAATGCCTAGATAATTAGTATCATTTTTTAAGCAAGGTGGTAGGTTTTTCACAAATTCGTATGAGGGTTTATCACACAGACCTTTCGAATAGGGATACTCACTTGCCAGGTAACGTTCAACCTCCGAGTCGGAATCTTCACTCACCATGATAGGGTCAGGGTTGACAGGAATTTTCGGTTTGTTTCTTGCCATGCGAGAGATTAGTCGGGAATTATTTTTGCCTTTGGAATTCACAGTAGGTTTGGCTTTAGGCCTTTTAGCCACGGGTTTAACAGTTTCGACATCCTTGGTCACAGAAAGGGGTAGGTCGGTAGGTGAGTTGGGTAGGGGTTTAGGTAACAGAGCACTGTAGGGTACCGGGGGTACAGACTTGCCCTCACTCACCATAGGTTTGTCAACCTGTGGTGGGTTTGAATATTCAAAATTATTACGAGTAAGAAAATCATTCCAACAGTCTTGGTGTAACCCCAAATGACAAACAACAAGAATTTTAATTAACCCAAAGTGAAAAAGGTTGTTATCGGCCTGGTTCCGTTTATATATTTTAGACATTTTGAACAGGATCCTATGAAAGTAATAAGGCATATTAAGTTCATAGCCCATGAAGACCATAAGTAACCGAAGGTGATACAAGAATACAAAACCATACCAACCCTCGTAGGTGATAAACTGCTTGGTTATCATCAGCAAGTCATGCCAACGTTGCTTGAGCATATTCACGGGAAAACCTTTGTCACAGGAGCTCACCCTTCGCGACTGGAAGAGCAATGTCCACGGGACATCTTCCATTTTGCAATTTTTTGAGCATCTCTGTTAGTGACAGGCAGACCGATAGCTAAACTGAGAAATTTCTTGTTAACTTCCAATTGCACATCCCCAACCTTGGCTCGGCAGCCATCAAAGGTTAATGCGAATTTCCGAGCCACGCAAGGGTTAAAACCATCAAAATTTCGTATGAACGGGAGCCATCCAAATTCCTCAAGGTCGTTGTAAGCACTGTCGAACATCAACAAAGCCTGGCTACCACTGGGTTTAGCCCTTACGACTGGAGTTTTTACGCTTACAGTCATGAAAACTAAATTGAAACCAATTTGCAAATGTCGCATGAAATAAAAATATCGTTGATTTGCAAAAAGCGACGGTAATTTGAAGTTCAGAAGTCATAGGTGTAGGCAGCTTATAGGGAAATGGAAAAAATTGAATTGCCTACCAACAGTACCGTATGAGTTGCCATATGAAATTTCGTATGAGGTGCCGAACGAAGTCCCATATGAATTATACACAAGTAACTATCCTAGATTCCAGGTAACTAGAACTCAATTACATTCAATTGAATTGGTTTCAGGAAATTGATTGAAGATTCCTTATATGTTCATGATCAAATGTCCAAGTCAAAATACTTGGACATTGATCTAACTATGCATCATTACATTACCCCCAAAAATGAGCCTTTGAATTCAAAAATTCCCATACATGGCATCTCGTGCACACATGTGTGTAACCTACTCCACTATAGGCGCATTCAAAATCGGGCTAGGAAACCATTGTCTCCATCCACCCTTGCCATTTTTTCTACCCTGTGTTAAGAAATCGTGCCCAACCTCTGCCATTTCTTCCCCTGTTCAAATTGCGCTCAGACCGTGCCCAATTCGTGCCATCTCTTGGCCTATTCGCACCCTTTCCTAGTGAATTTTGTCTCTACCACAATTCCTAGAAGGTATGAACCCTCTTCCTATGTGGATCTCTTTGCCACTCCCAAATTTGCACAATGCAGAGACGTGTTTTTGCGCGCAGGTTGGGGGCCATTTTTGTCTAACTTGCAGGGCCACGATGACAACCTCTCCATGAAATTTGTCGTCAGTTTCGATGGGAAGAAATCACATGTAGGGTCTCTTACCTTTGAAGTCTCATAAGAGTCCATTGTTGCAACTACAAAGCTCCCAAGGATGGAAGATAGATGGTTCAAAACTCACCAATTGTCGCGCTCAAGTTATAACAAGGCTTTTACGCCCGAATTCGAGAGCATTTTAGGAGCAAAAGGATATTCTAGGGAGTGGATAAAGGTGGAATTGATCAATCCCCTCATCATCATCACAAGTTTGATTACCTGCGAAGGTAGATACTTCACTTTCAAAGCTTGTCATTTTAGATTGCTAGCTCATTTTTTGTTCAACAAACCTTTGAACTTCCCCTTCTATTTTATAAAAAGCTTGGAGAAGATGTCCTCTAAAGTGAGGAAGAATGTGACTAACCCCCACAACAGTCTCTTTCACCATGGCTTGATCAAACTCCTTGTTCTATATGAACTAGAGAAATAGGGGAAAACTTGGGATGTCTTTATCTACCAATTTTCAAACCCTCACTTAACAATTAGGACCGGAAAAAAGACACTTAGCCTAAAAACTATCTCTCCATCCAAGCCTCGCTCTCCAAGAAATCCAAAATCCCTTGCAAAAACCCTCTCTTTGCAATAGTAAAAAAATCTTATTGATATCCTTGCTTCCTCCTCAAGTAAAAAAACCAAGAGAAAAGACCAAAAGAATCACATTGTTAACCCCCTAATGCCTTCAATCTCTCTTGATCCCCCACCTAAGAAGCTCCAAGAAGTGATCAAACAAGACTTTCCCATCATTCCTACAAATAAGAGGGGATCCAATCGATTTGGTAAAGGACCCTTTCGAAAGAGTACCTTGGAGCACAAGAACCAAACCTTATTCAAAACCCATGCTTGCCTCGGATCCTATCCAAGTTTCCTCTAATCTTGAGAGCCCTCACAAGAGACTTAGGGAAGTTTTTGTGGATGGATTAGAGCCACTAAGAAAGACAAAATCAGAACCTACCTCTCCTTACCAATCCCCCATCACTCCTACTTCACCCATGCCTACTCTAGATCCTAAAACTGATAGATTGTCCACATCCCTCAAAGGATCTAATCCTTCCTCAGAGATCACCAATTCTACCCCAGCCATTGAGAATCTACAAAAAGAAAACCATCAGCTTCTCCAACAGTTGGAAGAAAGGAAGACAATAGACACACACCTTCATCATGAGAATGTAGTCCTTCAAGAAAAGGTTAACTCCCTTCAATGGTTGGTTGATGAGATGACCAAATCCAACCATATCCTCAGAGCACAGTTGAAGCAACACAAGATGCACAAGGCAAAGTCTTCACAGCAAGAATGAGAGGCTTCCAAAGCTGATCCTCCTCAGCAAGCCTAGTCAAAAAGGGGTAATTTATTTTTGTTTGCAGTGGGACCTTCAAAATTGTAAGTGTGGGGGTAATGTTGTGCCCAATATATGATCAATTTTATACAATTATTAGACACTTTTGCCGAATGTACATATGTGTTTTTCATGTTTTGAAGTAGCTTTTTGAAGAATTTTATGTTAAAATGGTATGATCTACACCAGGTATGTATGATTTGTGTTTGATGTCAATATTGAGTATAATTCATCACGTTTTATGATTCCAAAGATCTAATTCATGTTTTTCTGGTGTTACAGGGAAAAAACACAACACGTTTCTACTTTCGGCACTCAGTCCGACACTCCTTCCAGCACTCGATCCGGTACCTGATCTGGCACTGTGTCCAACACCACGTCTTGCACAAAAATGGAGGGAAACTTGGCGGTTATGGTATTGGCAGCCAGTGGTGGGTGAATCAAGAACATGGGTTTTGTTCATGCTTTCCCCCTCCAGCTACTAAACTCCTGACAACTCAATGTTGGTTGTTAGATAGGGCGATTATTGGCCCACTCCATTTCAGCAGTTAGGGCATCATTTAATGTAAATTGCCGAATTTAGAAGTGGTTCGACCCTCCTATGGTCGACCACTTGGTCTGTAAACCTATAAATACCACTAGAATGGTCAAACAATAAGTTAAGAAGAAATAGGAGTAGTGTATTGGAGAAAACCGTGACTCTTATTTTTGTCATTTTCCATTGCCGAAGTTATATAAAATTGTGTTTCTGTGTTTTAATGGTGAAGTCGACTTGTTGAGTTCGTGGTGTGCTTTTAGGAAGTGACAACGAATTGATGGGGGGGCCACCAGCAGTCTGCTAATTGTTCTTTATGTTGTTTATGCATTTTATAATTTAGTTGTTCTCTTTATTTCTTGTACATGCATTATCGTTTTGTTAATTAGTTTGTTGTTATAGTTTAATTGCTTTGATTCTCTTTTGCAGGTTAGTATGGCGGATTGTGTTAGCATGCATTGATCTTGTAGTTAGGAACGAATTTGAAAATTCATAGACTAACCCCATGTGCAATTAGATGTTAGATTGTGTTTTATTTTATGCTTTTAGAATTAAATTTAAAACAGAGTTTTAAATAGAGTAGAATAGAGTTTTAATTTGAGTTTTCTTTAACAAGGATTTGATGGATGGATAGGATTAGTTTTAGTCTTTAATTATAGATTGATTATTTCATTTTTATGTAGATATTGCTTAATTAGTTGTTGTTTAATGTAGTTGTTAGTTTACCTGTTAATGTCATGTTTTAATTTCTGTTCTTAAGCATTTTCCTTATTGTAGATTGAATTGTTAGAATAGATATAGCATAGTTTCATTTTATGTAATTTCCTTCCTAGAATTAGATTGCAATTATATTTCTTAGTTAATGATTGATTTTAAGTATGATTTTTTCTTACATAGTGTAGAAGTATAATCATGATCTCGTTATATTGTTGATGGTTAATAAATGAATATGCAAGGAAATTGATGAGTTTCCGTAATGGCTAAATTCTCATTAGATTGTTTAATCCATACCTTTCACTTTTCTATTGAGATCAGTGTTGAGCTTATACCAATTGAATTATCTTTTGTTGTCAAGTACCATCGAGATATCATATGACATCGGAGACATTCACTCAACCACCAACACGATATTTGAGTTTTCATAGGCTAAAAGATAGTTTTCCTGTTTTCATAGGTTAAAAGATAGTTTTCCTATTTTCATAGGTTAAAGGATAGTTTTCTTGCTTTCATAGGTTAAAAGATATAGTTTCCTTCTTTCATAGATTAGAAGATATAGTTTCTTGCTTTTGTAGATAGTTTTATTGTTATTATAGGGTAGATAGTATTTTGCTTTAATAGATTAGAGAGTAGTTTTTCTTATCATAGATTAAAAGTTAGTTGTTAGTTCTTCCTTCTTTCAATTAAATAGATTTCCTTTCATGAATTAGAAATAGTTTTGAACTTTTAAGAATATAGTCCACTTGCCTCTTAGGCTAGATAGTTGTTCAATGCGAAGTTTTAATTTGATTACTTGTAGTAGAAGTTGTCTTAGAGTAGCTAGTTGCTTACTTGCTTTAATAGGTTAGTTAGTTGTTTTGTTTACTTTCTTTAATAGGTTAGCTAGTTGTTCTTCTTTGCTTACTTTAGTAGAATAGTTGCTTTCTTGTTTATTTACATGCTTTCATAGGGTAGTTTCTCATTGAATGTAGGTTGGCAATTTAAAGTAGTTTGCTTTTGTTATTTGCTTATCGTTATGCTTAATAGTTGTTTTTGCTTATTGTTATGAACTAGTTTGCTTTATATAGGGTTTTTACTTGTCTTCTTAGAACTATCCATCGATCCTTGGTCCAAAAGTACTTAGGTTACATAGTTTCAAGTTTCTTAGTAGGGTTTGCTCATTAGATAGGTTTACTTGAATAGATTAACCTTAGATAGCCACTTCCTTAGTTAGACTATTCTACTACCAACCCTTCTACCTTTGGCATATATTTTTCTACAACTCTAAGTTTACTTACCCCAGGTTGATAATTTAATTGAGGGGTTTTAGTGTGTTTTTAGTGCATATATAACACCCATCAGTCGGTCTAGATGCATCGATGTTGTTATATTAAATATATGAATTTTTACATGTACAAAATAGGCTCCTAGCCTTTAGGATCCCGTCCTAATCAACAAATAAGACTACCATCTTATAAATACTTGGCTCACCAGCCTACAAAACATGTTACATTCATAATTATAGTTGGGGCTCGTCCTTGGGGTATTAAAATTTGCATTGTCAAGTTATTTTTAATAAACTTAGAAAATACATCCCTAAAAAGAGAGTTAGTAAAATGAATGAAATGGTAAGATATTAAATCCCATCAAAACTCGTTGGACCATCAATCCAAAGAATCGCGCTACCCCAAACATAGAAGAGTCTAATTGGTCCTCATCTTCGGGCATGATTCCTACTATTGATTCAAAGGGAATTTAGACCCCTAAACAGAATTGGCACTAGAAGGAGGGATTGAACAAATGTATGGCTAGTTAGATTGTTGATTATAGTAGAAAGATATCCCAAATAGCCTATAGATTCAAAAAAATCCACATGCATGGATAGTCCTTCTCAGGAAAACCTTAACAAATAAGGTACTCCTACTAATAGTAACTCACCTCATACTAAGGAAGATATATACCTTCATCCATAAAAAACCTACGTAATTCCTAATGAAGAAATCAATGCATCCAGAAGAATTACAAGAGCTTACGCTCACCAGATCATAGCATTACCATTAGCTATGTTTCTCCCCCATAGAAATAAAACTACAAGACCTGTTTTAGACACCCCAGGCCACACTATTGTCCATATAGTTGAGGATATGGTAGATTTCACTTTGAATTAAATTTATCAAACCCATTGTTTTATTCCTAAAACATTGGTTGTCACCCCACCAACAAGTACCCACTCCGAACTAGAAAATTCTGAGTCTGAAGAAATAGGATCCAATTCAGATGCCTCATATACAAATCAGATGACATGGGCAATAAAAATGAAAAAAATCTCAATGGTAATGATCAACCCAAAAATAACCAGCCTTTGTTGGCCACAGATCCCTTGGCCATACCAGGATGATTGCATAACTTACCTAGGAACCCAAAGAAGCTTCTCCCCAAGTTTGACCATGAAACCTCTAGAATTCCTGGAGATCACATCAATAAATTCATATTGGCAATAAGGCTTATGGATGCACAACAATAATATGTGGTGTAGAAACTTTTCCCATACAATTTTGAGAACTCGGCCTCAACCTAGTATTTTAACCTTCCAAACAGTACCATAACCAACTAGAAAAAATTCCAAAAGAATTTCCTAAATAAATTTTCCATAGAAAAAACTACAGGAGCCTTGATGGATGAACTCTTTGTTTCCACAATGGGACCCAAGCAAAAGGTCAAATATTTTAATCAAAGGCTTACAACAATCCTTAATAAATTTCAACCTAGATGCCAAACCCACTCAAGAGCTACATATCAAGGTATATGTAAATGCTCTGCCAACCTCTATATCTATGTTTGTTAAAAGAGCTACTAAACCCACTTTGGCTAAGAATTTTGAAGAAGAAAAAATTAATCAGTTCCAAATGTTGGGATGCAAATAAAGTCATATCTCCTTAACAAATAAGGAACCCCAACAACCACCCATAATAGGAATTTTGTTTACTATACCGCCTGGTAAACAAGTTGAACAAAATTTAGAAAAAGACAATGTTGATATGGAGAGTCTACAAAGGATGGTAAAGAAGTTGTATAATGAAATCATGGACATGAAAAGGAATGTGGGTGAAGGAACCTCTAATCCAAGGCCTTACAAGCCTTTCTTTATAAAAACAGCACCTTACAAATCCATAGAACCTCCCCAAACTAACTTAAATATTGACTTGGGTGAAGTAGCCTTTGATTCCTTTTGCATTTATCATCAAGAAGACAATTTTGAAAAGGATCCCCCCCAATGGGTGAACACCATGAACTTATTGGCCAATATTTTTTTGTATGGTTGTAACTTGACAAAGAAACCTGGTGATCAAACATTAAATTCTACAGAAAATGAGGTTAGCGAGCCATCTGAAAAACAACTATGGTTTCATGGGATATCAATCAGACGCCCCTTCCTGATGAACCCACCGAAGAGGAAGAAAAACATAATGAGAAATTGGTGGTCCAAACAAGGAGTAAAGTTTCTATCATACAAAATCATCCTATCACGGACCATGATCCCAAAAAACCTGAAAAAACAACCTCTTTGAAGTAGCTGACTCCTTTTCTTGGCTCTGCCCCTAAATTCCAAAACTAGGAAATATCAAAATTAGAATACAATGTGGTAGAGGACTTGGAAAAGATGAAAGAAAATATTTATGCAGATTCCCTAGAAAAAAGACATTTTATTGCAAGTTTTAAAAGAGAGTGGCAAACCATGATAAGCCCCAATTAAAACGCTAGGAAAATTACATATGGGGAAACTAGAAAGTCCAATATAAATGTTGTTTCTAGTGACAGGGAATATAGATTATCGGTTCCACCCTTTTTATAATTTCCACATAAATTTCCATAATTGTTTGGTTGATTCCATTGCATCTTCAACTGTCATGCCCTATTTAATTTCTAAGAAGATGAACACAACCCTACCAAAAGTAATAAACACATTATACAACTAGACATGATTGAGGTAAAAGTAATTAGTGAATTAAAAGACGTTATGATTTGCGTTGCCTCCAACCCAAAGTTTTACTAGGTTATTGATATCATTGTTGTAGATATTCTAAAAGCTTATGGAATTTTGTTAAGTTGATACTGGTCCTAAGATATACACGATTACTTCAGTACCAACTAGTCCCACTTATGGCTACCATTAAAGGGGAATCCCAACATGATCGAAATTGACAGGGAAAAGTATTTGAAACTTACCATCACTGATTGGGAAGCTCTAAATGAGCCCTCTTCAATAAAATTTCTTATATTAGGGAATTATTCTTATGAATTTGACTTTGGGAACTTCTCACCTTGCTTATTTGAAGTATTATTCTCACAAAAGTCAGAGATAACACTGCAATAAAACTCATAAATAATTAAGAAATGTTGTGAGCCTGACCATATCTTCCAAGTCCATATCATAGAAAACTAAAATGGTTCCCCTAGTATGGACCTTAACAAGAAAGTGTTGACTTCACTTCTACAATCTGGACTCTCTTCTTTGATGGATTTAAATCTTAGGAAGGAGATGGTGCAGGATACATTTTCATTTATCCAGTAGGAAAACATAGTTTCTTATCATGTAGAATGGAGTTTGAATGCATAAATAACACGGCTAAATATGAGGCTCTGGTTCAAGGAATCAAGAAAGATATTGACCTGAACATTAAGTAACTAGTTGTTTTTGGTGATTTCAACATCATTGTAAGGAAGGTAAAGAACACTATAAATTGTAATTCCCTTCACTTAAGGAACTACCAACAAGAAGTAAACAGATCGATAGAAAAATTTCAAGAGTTTAACATCACAACTATCCCTCGATCTAAGAATGTACTTGTTGATTCTATGGATACAACAACCTTGATACTATGTCCCCTCGAAGGTTATGAGGCCTGAAGGTTTTCCATAGATTTTTTATACAATCCTTCCATCCTATATAACATTACCAAGTGGAGGGTGTTTGAAGGAGGTGAACAAAATATATCCTTCTTAACTAATGGAGAAAATTTCAAAGAATTAGCTATTGATGAAGAGGTTTTATAGAAGATACTTGTTGAAAAAGAAGGTGAGGAACATGACCAATATAAGGGAAGTAGTACCATCGAACCTAAGCTCCATACAATTCCAAGAGGGATACTCAACCTCGAAAACCATTTTGACTTATGAGAGAGGTTTAAGAACACCAAAAATGTCAAGAATAGTAGTTCCTTCCCTGCTTATGAAGTCACAAGTTTAGGGACTATTAATAATCCTAAAAATATTAACCTTGGAAAATAACTATCTTATGGGGAGTAAAAGGATTATCTAAATTTATTTAAAGAATATCAAGATGTTTTCTCATGGTCATACAAGGACTTGAAAATGTATGACACTAGGAACATTTGACATACCATTTCACTTAGATCGGAGGTTAAACCATTCCAGTAGAAACTGAGGAAATTTCAACCATCTCTCGATCCTCTGATGTAGAAGGAGATCAAAAAAATACTTGATGAAAATATAATATTTCAAGTGAGGCACTCTTCATGGGTAGTCGATTTTGTACCTATGAAAAAGAAGTCAAGGGAAATTCATTTATGTGTTGACTTTAGAAATTTGAATAGGGCCCCCCAAAAAGAAGATTACGCCATTCCCCCCATGGAATAACTTCTATAGAATGTGTCTAGGACTGATATGTTCTCACTTCTTGATGGGTTCTCAGGGTATAATCAAGTTTTATTTTTGTAAAAGGATAGACTCAAGACAACTGTTGGCACAGGGGCAGACCCAGGGTTCAATGCTACAACAATGCACCAACAAAACCCTAACTATCGGTCCTTTCGGCAACACCTGCGAAGAAGATGAAGTCTCACCTGAGGTAGAGGCAGGGGTGGTTGTAGGACTCAAGTGTCTGCAACCTTAGCTGGGACACATATCTGTGATTATATTTCTTAACAGAGCACTTAGCATCAACAGTTCATCAACATTCAACCAATAACTATTGTGAAGATAGAACAGAGCATTGCATCATTCACTCAGATCTGACATATTTAAGTAATTTATCAAAACAGGCAGGTCATATCCAGCAAATCAAGCACTAAGCACTCTCGTATAGATCAGATCTAACATTCTTACACATCATTAGAACAAAGCATAAGCATATTTATCTATCTCTACCAAAGCACTTAGAAAAAGGGAGTTATAAACACATCAAGACAAGTACAAAGAAGAACAACACAATGTTTACGTGGTTCACCCCCACCCTGGGGATACATCCACCAACTCTTATTCTTTATTGTCTTCAAGTAGTTGGTTACAAGCACAGAGCCTCAAAACCCTACTTTGCCTAGGACAAGAGATCTGAACAACTCGCTAGATCCTCCTTCCCCGGTAGATCTAAGCACACAACCTTCTATAGCCTCTTACAATGACTTGCACTTAGCTCTGCAAGTCTCACACCATATGCAGAGAGCTCTTACA
>ML792831.1:54103-142868 GCA_009831015.1 Picea engelmannii
CTTAGCCATTCGTCCCCCTCTATATTGCCTATATATATATATATATATATATATATATATATATATTACAAAATAGGCCTAAACATGGGTAACCCCATGGGATGACATCCCATGCCCATTACATAATCCCAAAAACCCAAAAAGGAACCAAAAAAGGGACCAAGATCCATGATCTCCACTTCATCTTGCGCTCCTTCAATAGGCAGTCGAAGTCCAAAATAGGTCAACATGACCAAGAATATCCCAAAACTTGGTCAAGGCCCAACAGGCCCCCAACACTCACTTGTGACGTGTCTCGAGTCACTCTAGTCTCACTAGTTCTGCCTCAAATGCCTCAATCTTATATTGAGATGCTTCGACTTGTTGCTGTGCTACGACCTCTTTCTTGGTGAACTCCTGGATCATTGTGTCTTTCACGGGCCCTTCTAGGCATTGTTCTTCTATGGTGACAACATGTTCTATCTCTTCTCCTCGGCTTTCAACCTTTGTGAATAGTTGACACGTCGTTGCACCTCTTTCGTCACCTTGGTGAGAAGAATAGAGGTTCTTGCAAGCTCAGTTGAGTCAGCTGAGCAGGACAGCTATAGAGAAAAGAGTTAGGGAAAGAAAATAAAACTACAATTAAGAATTAAACTAAGAGATGCAATAAAAACTAAATTCATGAGCATAGGGACATAGAAACAAAAAGAACCATAAGACCCATGTCACCAATGTTTGAGGCTAATCTATTAGTGAAAACAAAGAACCAAGAAGAAAGGGGACTATGAGTCCCTTCTTCCTCCAAGGGAAGGCTCTTGGACCCTCACTAGCTAGCTCTTCTTACAACAAAGAAAAATGGAAAATGGTGATGAAAGAACTCTTTACAAATCCACTCAATGGTGAGGTGGATTGTCCAATGTAATGGTGCCAATATGCTCTTTTCAAGGATGGAGTCCTCAAAACAATAGAGGCAGCATAACATTACTTTGAATTCCTTGAAAAAATGAGGTGCATTCATGGATTTTTATAGCATTGCTTTGGGTTATTGTTTAACTGCTTTGTAGTGTGAAAAGAGGCCATTTAGGGCATTCCTAGGTCTTTGACCAGCCCACCAGTCAGATCTAGTCTAGATTTGGGAGTCAAATCATCTTGGGAGATGAACCATAAGTGGGTGGGAGGCCGACCACTCTCATAAATGCGTCATTTATCAGGTGCACGACTTTTTGCGATAACAGTCGTGCATTATGCGCCTATGCGCGATTTCTGCGTTCCTGTTACGCGCATGCGTGCGCGTGCCCAATGTCTGCATATCACTCTTCAATTTTTCACTACTTTGTATATTTTTTGACCTTTTTTGAATGTTGTGGTATTAATTCAGGTCCATGAATGACTTCATTACTGTTTGACGATGTTGAGTTCTTGTAACCATGTGCGGATGAAATTTCAGTGATAACAGATGCCCCCTGATGGATGAGGTTAGGAGCATACGTATAGCCAAAATCAATCAATGTGTATTCTACTGAGAATGTTGTTGTAAGATAGAGAAAGAGTTGGGTCATCTAGAGCGATCCGTTGGAGGAAAAAAGGAACTGGTAGGACCCGACCTTCCATGAGGTGTGTAAAATAGAAAACTGTGTACAAACAAGGTGGGCATGCCCCATGCTCGTGTCATGTAACTCTGAAAAAAGATGAAGGAAGTGTTGGTGTAGACAATTGCAGTGCCCTCGAGGGCAGCCGTGATAGAGGCATAAGACAATTCTATAAATGAACATGCTCTGAATAGTAGGCATTGATCGCAGTAATAAGTAACAGCGATGATGTGGGCATTGATAGCCCTGCCAAGTTAAGAGGTCTTCGGCAAATGAAAGAACTAACTGCAATAGTCGCAAAGTAAGACCCACCGTAACATGAGAAAGTGTTGGCATTGAATGTTATGGGGGTCAACAACAGCAGGGAGCAATGGTGTTTCACCCTGTGTCATCTGAGATCTCTCACTGGATGGATAGTGAGAATCAAGATACTGTCGCCCTTCTGGAAAACTGTGTTGATGTCGAAAAAAAGGGGGACGTGACTCCCAGAAGCAAATGGCTTCGTTAAATATACTAGGTGAGGTAAGGAAGTGGTAGAGGTACATGGATGAAGTTAAGATGTGGGAAGACTCAAGACTTCCCTTGGTTGGAGGATGTATGAGATAAAAATTGGACGCAACCGTTCAACGAGGTTGAGTGTCAGGGGGACGACAAGACTGGGGATAAGTTGTGCCAGAGGTGGGACAAGGTGAACAAATTCAGAGGGTAGAGGTAAGTGACCTGTGGGGTACTCTGAATATATGGATGATGCCAGGAAAGGGAAGATGATAAGTAGTGATCCAACCAAGGGTGACATGGGTTGCGGCTGGCCAAAAAGAGGGAAGCAGGTAGCCAAAGGTGATGACAAAAAGGGTAATGTAACGATTGAAAATAAAGGTATTTGTACAATAAATAATGAATAATTGGGAGAAATGTACAAATACAGAAACGGGTGCCCCAGTGTGATATGGGTGTCCCATGTAGGGCATAATTTGTTGGGAAAACTGATGAAGGGTGGGGGCCCCATTGGTGAGTTTCTGTATGAGGTAGGTGAAATGAAGGTAGGTTTGCAGATGGGAAAACTGATTGTGGATGAAACAGAGGGTTTATGATACTGCGGAGGTGCAGTTAAAAAAAAGAACCATGAAGAGATAATCTGGGATTCCGTGTGGGAAAGATAGCAAAATGAGGAGAAGGAGTATGTGGTTGATTCGCGACATGATGAAAGACTATCGGGACTCCCATCCCTAAAGGGTTTTGAAAAATAGCATGAGTGTCAAGAGTGTCAAAAGGTGCTATGAATGGGACAACTCATGTGGGTAAGAATGCTACTGGGTAACAGTATCGAAGATGCAAATGGAGGTGTGGGTACTGCAGAGTCAGGAATGGGGATCCTAGAGGCAAATATCAGAGGGTGTGACTGGAAATGTAAGTGCGAGAAAGCGGGAAAGACTACATGCCAATGCTGAGTGTATACCTAAAGGGGTTGTGCCGATGTATGATGATCAAGTACCTGCACACATGAAAACCAAATACCCAAAGTGAACAATATCTGAAGAGAATCGAAGATATGAGCATGTGTTTGATAAGCGTGAATATGCGCATGCGTACCTGACCAGGGTATGAAAAAGGGCACCCCGGGGGATCAGGATGAAAAGAGGCCTAGGGACTGCTGTGATGTAGATGACGGGATGTTGATCCTGTGGCTAAAGATGGATTGAAAAATGGACACCGTGGGCTCCCAGAATGGTGAGTGGAAGTTTGGAAAAAGGCCTATATATAGCTGTAGTGCCCACATTGCCACCTCATTTGTACTTGCTTCAATAGTGACTGGACGAGCAATTTTCAGAGGAGATTTGGAGATTCGGGGAGGACGAGGCATCCGATTGGCGATTAGCAAGCTTCATGTTAGTGGTCTGATCATCCTGCATAGAAATAGGATTCCATTTTTTGGGCAGGGACTGTACGGAGGGTCGTACAGAGGAATTATGTGGGTGTGGGCCCCACGTGCATGGGTGATTCGGAAGTAGGTGCGCACACGTGTGTGGCTGCCCACCAGATAGGTGCACATGGGGGCACTGTTGTAGGAATTAAAGGCGCGCACTATGTGCGCGACTGTCGCCTGGACAATTGTGCATTTGTGCGCGGCTGTGATGTGGACAGGAGCACACCAGTGCGCACCTGAGAGCGCGCCTATGAAGTGAACATGTGTGCATAAGTGTGCGCCTGTGAAGCTAACAAGTGTGCACACGTGCGCACCTGTGTAGTGAACAGGCGCGCATGTGTACGTGCCTGTGGGTTAAAAAAGCCACGCCTTAGAGGCAAAGTTGATGGGTGTAAAATTGATGTTTGTGATGTTGTTGATGGTGTTGTGGGCTGATATAAGACTCTTTGTTGTGGCTGCAGGTGGAAAGTTGGCACGATGCCAGTGGGTTGGTGAGAGCGAGATTGGTCCCAGCTACGAGACATTGTGGCTATTGAGGGCCTGGGTGTGTGAGCGACTTTGGAAGCCTGTGGGCTGCTAAAGTTCTTTGAGTGCCCGTTGATACAAGTGCAGGAGTATCTCCTGCAGTTCTTGATTCAGATGTGGAGTTCTGAGCTCCACTGCTTCCTTGTGCGAGGAGAGTAGATTCCCTTCACTGCAGTGGAGGATGTGTACTTCTTGACAGGGCTCCCATTTCGGGGTGTGCCCCTACTAGAGGAGCTGGTGTTACCGAGGGATCTGACCCTAGCGACCATTGGTCGGAGATATTGTTCAGGTCTGAACTTTATGTCCGGGATGGTTTTGAGCATTGGGTCGATAGATTCCCTGGCGCATCACTGTATAGCAGCGATGATTGTGAGAGTATATGGGTCACTGGCGACCCAGTGGATCAGTGGGGGCCAATTGTTGGTGTTGGGGAGAGTACTGGATGGTGAGTAGTTCGCCTGGGGCCTGACTCTACATGCCCAGATGATAGGGTAGCTAGACCACTGTTGGTCCATGGACACCGGTGAGTTTGCCTTCGGGTCGATCCTAGTGGCGTGGTTTCTAGAGATGGTGTCGATGTTGCGCCCGAAGATTTCATTGGGTGCGCCTGGGGCGCGAGAGCCGTGACTGAGGCGGTGGTCGACCATGTTGTTGCGCCATGGTGGTGGTGAGGGTGGCCATTTCTTCACAGCAGAGGTGGCACAGGTCTGGTGGCAAATGTCGCAGGTGATACTACGATACCCCTATGCTGGGGTTGACTTCCAGGATGATCCGGACATGGTGCTACCTCCAGGGGAGGTTTTTGACCATTGAGGTATGTTGATGTGATGATGTTGATATGTATGTTTTTGTGTTTTTTGAGATAGCATGCTTTATGTATATGATAGAGATGTTGATACTATCTGGTGTTTGTTTGCATGTGCAGATGTGGCACCTCACGGGTGTGAGGTGGAGTTGCAGAGAGCACCGGAGAGACCGCCGCGGGGAGAGAGACGTCGGTGTGATGATGTCGCGGTGTGACCAACTGAGCCAGAGAGGGCAGCGAGGAGGCGCCGGTTTGATGACCCTGGTGTTGGGCCATCACACGCTCCTCCGGTGGTGGCCGGAGCTGACTTTGAGGACATACACCATCGTCTGGAGATGATGTTATAGAAGGTGCCTGAGGGCATATGGTCTCGCATCCAGGACAAGGAATTCCTGGAGCAGTGTGTGGGGGTGACGCCACCATGGCGGGCCATAGTACGACGGGAAGCAGTGGCTGCTGCCTTGACGACCGGATGACTGCCGCCAGGGCAGGAGGGGCCGGTAGGGGGTGGACCACCACCTCCTGGGGCAGGAGGTGGTGGGCCGCCATCACCTGAGGGAGGAGCAGGCAGTGGTGCTCTAGAGGCACCGTGAGTGGTTCTCTAAGGCATTTGATGTATATATATATATATATATATATTGTATATAGGCTAGTGAGCCCATTTTGTACTGAGGTACTGCATTGGCCTACAGATACTTGTATTTTTTGTATGTAAACATTCGAATGGCACTGTGGACCTACATATATACATGAGTATACATTTCTGAGCTCTATGTGGTGTTTACATGTTTTTGGTTAATGTTTTAATGATGTCTATTCTATGTATATGCTGTGACAGGTTTGTGTTATATGTTTATGTATGTGTAGAGGTAGCTTGATGTGATATATGCCAGTCTAACACAATATTAGCTAGGTGATCTGTAATTTGATTCAATTGTCTTGGAATATGTGTAAATGTAATGGAACCAAAATTTCGAGATAAAATCCTAACCTGCAGGTATTTGCGAAAGAGGCAAGGATCACGGACGTGGTACACATTGTTGAGCTGGAGAACGACTAGTTGAGAATCGAGGAAGACGCTAAGGTGATGAATATGATGATGTTGGGTGTCGGCCAGGAGGCCAATGAAAACAGTGTATTTGGCTTGGTTGTTGGTTGATGACCCCAAACATATGTCGCTCGAATGGAGCATTTCATGTGAGGGGGTGTAGAGAACCCATGCAGCCAAAGCGAGATTTTGTGTCCAACGACTGGCATCATCGGCGTAACCGATGTGGTAGGCTGGTGGAGGAAGCATCTGTCAATAACACAAAGGATAGTTTAGATGTGAGGGAAGGAGAAAAAGATTAAAAACGCTAGAAAAGAAATAACCTAAAGTAGAATGACTATGTTTAAGTGTAAAATTTCTTTAAGTATAACCCGTTGACGGGTTCTTTGAGAGAGAGGCCTTCAAGGGAGGCCAAGATGTATGCAACTTTGGTGAGGCAATGTTGGATAATGTATGGGCCATGCCAGAGTGAATCAAATTTTCCATGGCCAAAGGTATCATCAGCGATATCGTAAGCCAGGATGAGGTCACCTTCGCGGAATGATCGAAGGTTGACATGGCGATCAAAGGTAGCCTTGTATCATTTTTTAGTTGCCTCATTGTTCTGTAAGGAAGATCGACGATCTTCATCCAGAGACTCCAAGTTCAGAAAGCGCTGCTCCATTGGAGCAGTGTCAGGTAATAGCTCAATTGCGGTGCGTAAGGTGGGAATTTCGCACTCAATGGGGAGAGTGGCCTCAACCCCATGGACTAAATGAAATGGTGTGAATCTAGCAGCGGTTTTCACAGTCGTTCAGTAAGCCCATAGCGCAGAAAATAACATATGATGCGAATTGGTTTTATGTTTATTAACCGTGCGCTATAACATGGTTTTGAGGACTTTGTTCACTGCCTCGACCTATCCGTTAGACTGAGGGTAATATGGTGAGGCAAACTCGTGAGAGAATTCTAACCGAGATGAGAGCTCGATGAAGATCTCATTCTCGAAGTGTTTGACATGATCATAAATGAGTTGGAGGGGTACTCCAAAGCATGATATGACGTGGTTAAAGAAAAAACGCGTTGTAGTGTCAGCGGTGTTGTTGAAAGTGGGCATAGCTTCTGCCCATTTGGTGAAGTAATCAATGGTGAAAACAATGTATTTGTGACCATTGCTAGAGGGGGGATTACAAGTCATGAAGTCGATGCCCCATTTACAAAAAGGGTCGGCAGTAATGACAGGGTGAAGAAGAGAGGGGGGATCTCGGGCTTTGTTGGCGTAAAGATAACATTGCTCACATCGTTTCACGGCATGAATGCAATCATGAAACAAGGTAGGCCAGAAGTACCCGACTCGGATAATATTTTGAGCAGTGGATATACCCAAAATATGGCCCCCATAGGCACCGTTGTGGCAGTCATTTAAGACTCTATTGGCCTCGTCAATAGTCAGGCATCGATGAAGAATGGTGTCAACGCCCCGCCGGTATAGGATGTCTCCGATGAGGAGGTAGCATGGGGCCTGATGGCGAATACGTCAAAGATCATCGCGCGAAAGGTGGTTACTGAAATTTTGAGTGCAGAGGTAGATGAGGAGGTCACCATACCAAGGATCATCCGAAGTGATGTAAAAGATATTTTCATCGGGAAAGTCGGTGTTGACAGGAGCACTAGTTGTGTCAGAGGGAAGGGTCGTGACAAGTTCGGCAAGAACAAGGGCCTTCTTACTCTTAGGTGTTGAGAACTCGAGGTCATACTCCTGAAGGATAACGATCCATCGAGAAAATGTTTTGTTAACTTGCAGACGAATGAGCAAGTACTGCATAGGGTTGGAATCTGCGACGACCTTTGTGGTGCGAAGCAGAATGTAATGGCGCAGTTTCTGGACTACGAGGACAACTGCAAGAGCAAGTTTCTCTTCATGTTTATACTTCAAGGGTGTCCCTGAGAGGTTTTTACTAACATAATAAATGACATGTTCATGATTGTCATCACCGAGCTGGATGAGGACGCCGACTACTGATACAACTGATGTTGATACGTAGAGGATATAGTCACGATTGTAGTCAGGTGCACTAATTAAAGGTTCATTTGAAAGTGTTTCTTTAATATCATCAAATGACTGTTGGGCATGGTCGTCCCAATGAAATGGGATGTCATGACGTAGTAAGCGAAGGAAACCATGTGCGCGTATGGAATAATTTGGAACAAAGCGTCTAAGAAAGTTATCTTTTCCCTGTAGACTCTGAAGTTGTCGTAAATTCTGGGGAGGTGGAATTTCGGTGATAGCTTGGACTTTGAGGGGGTCCATGGTAATACCACTTTGGGAAACAATAAAACTAAGGAGGCGCCCTGCGGTGACACAGAACACACACTTGAGAGGATTCAAGTGGATGTTGTACTGACGACACCATTGAAATATGATTCGTAAATCATCAAGATGTTGGGTGTGTTTCTTGGATCGAGCTGTGAGGTCGTCCTAGTAGGCGAGGATGATATGTGCTAGATCATGAAAGATGTATGCCATAGCCCGCTGGAAAGTTGTGCCGACATTATTTAAGCCAAAAGGCATGACACGATATGAAAAAGTACCCCAAGGGGTAGTAAATGCGGTTTTATACTGATCGGCGGGGTGAATTTGAATTTGATTTTAACCAGAGAATCTGTCCATAAAGGAGAGAACCTTGTGGTTGGTGTAGTCATCGATGATTTGATCGATGAAAGGTGTTGGAAAGTTTTCTTTGGGACATGTGTGATTGATATCGTGAAAGTCCGTGAAAACGTGGATAGTGCCCTGTTTTTTGTTAACGGGTACAGGGTTGGAAACCCATGAGGTATAAGCGATGGGGTAAATGAAACTGGCAGTGCGTAATTTGTCAATTTCGGTTTTGATAGCTGCGGATTTGGATGGGTGTAGCGGTCACTGTTTTTGGTGAACTGGTGTAATGTCGGTCCAGGTGTCGATGCGATGTTCGACAATAGAGGGATCGAGGCCAGGCATTTCCGTGTATGACCAGGAGAAAATATCCCTATATTCTTGGAAGAGGGATTTATATGCAGCGATTTCCTGAGGAGTGAAAGCATCTCCAATAGTTATTTCCTCGACGATGCCATTTTTAATGGAAATGCCGATTTTAATGGTGGGGGAAATGTTGGCCATGTTTCCTTCTTCAAACGCGTCAGGGGAGGGAATGGGATTTTTGAACCAGTCGATAGGCCCTGATGGGATAAAATCCTTGGTTTTGACCGTGTAAATGGGGTGTTGGTTAGAAGGCATGGAGGCTTCCTGTGGAAAGAAGAGTGCACGGTGATGTAGCGCATCCCAGGGAGAGTCCAGGTGGTTTAGCTCTTCGAGTATTTCCTCGTCGCATTGGAAGTGATGGGAATACAATGGGTCATGAGGAGTGATCTCAGTGATAGTGGTTGTGTGGTTTCTCCCTGGTGAAGAAGCAGAGGGAACATTGTTAGGAGATGGTGAGGGTTCACTCAACATAAACCATATATTCAAGTACTGAGGGGTACCCGTGGTGGTTGGGTATAAAATGTCCGTAGGGGAATGAGCAGGAGAGTTGGGTGGGTTGGGGGGTGAATCCTCGGATATGTCATCTAAGAACCATGGAGGCATTGGGAGTGCCTCGGGTTTGGGAGAAATGACATGAAGATCCTCTAGTGACGAGGTAATGTCAATTATCGCCTCTGCGGGTCGGTGAAGCAGGGTCAATTGACATTGCCTGTATTCAAGGATCATAGGAAACTGGTATGTAAAATGAGCTAATGAATCATAGAGAGAGCAAGGGCAGCTCATACATTCATTGACTGAAGTGGTGATATAACGGATGTCGGCGATATTTGTTGAGGAGGACGTAGCAGGACTGGGGTTGTTCTGGAAGTTCTGGCGCACTGCGGCTAATGTCTGTCGAAAGCGTGGAAGTCTTGGGCAATGGTGGGTATAATGGCCATATTTGGAACATATAGCACAAGCGTATTTGGTCCTCAACCCTTTACTATTGGAAGGGGGGGTGGTAGTCGTAGGACTAGCAGTAGTGGTGGGTGTTGGGGGAGTGTGATTGAGTGGGATCAAATTCCGTAATTCTGGTAGCGATGGATAGTTGTTGGTTTGGTGTCCCTCTTTCTCACATAGTGCGCAAGGTGGTGGGATGCATGGAGGAAGTGGAGCTATGGGCTCCTTCTTCTTTCTCCTATCCCCAGCTGTGATAGGAGGGTTAGTGAGTGGGGGTGTGGTTGGAGTAAGAATGGGAATTGTCATGGGGATTCCTTCTTTTTGAGGGGGAAGGGATGGTCGAGGGACCATCTCTGGTGGGTGTAAATACCAAACTGGGATTGCTAACACCATATTGGGTAGTGTGAGCGTTGCGGCTACCTGGAAAGCTTCGATACCTGGTGGAGGGTAAAAGAAGGGAATTTGAGTGATGGGTTTGGGAACTGTCTCCCAGACTGGACTATGTCCTTGGGGAGAGGTGGAATTGTGGACTGGTGAGGTCGACGAGTGTCTAGGAGGTTCTGGAGGAGGGGTTTTTGTGACGAGTGGTATGTCATATATTACAGAAGCCTCTGTAGGAGGAAGGGTATCCTCTGTGTGAGTTTCGTTAGAAAATATGATGCACACTTGATTGGAAGGATGCAGGAGTGGTGGTGCTCCATGGTATGTTCCTAACAAGGATGGATCTTTAAAAATCCCAGGACCCATCTCAACGAGTGGATATGCATCATGTCTTGTGTGGATGAGAGGAAGAATGTTATTGATGTTGGAAGATGGGTTAGGCTCATAATGTGAGACTTGGTCAATGGTAATGATCTTCCCATTATGAGGGAACATCATTGTCTGAAAGACGAAAGATGCCACTGCCTTCATAGCATACATGTAGCTACGACTGAACAAGATATTATAATCGAGAGGGGCATCGATAACTTCGATATCGATGAGAATAGTCTTTCCCTCGAGTTCGACGAGGACATTTTGAAAGAGCCCTTCAAGAGAGGAGGGTCGTCCGCCATAAGATCGCAATGTGATGCCAGAGGGTATGAGTTTTGGGTAACCAAGTTTATGCCATACCATTTTGGACATAATGCATGTAGATGCACCTTCATCGATGATACACCGATGAACTGTGATGTTCCGTATTTTCACTGGAATTTGAAAAGAGATCAAGGCGGGAAGACGAGGTTCACATCTATCGAGATCAAAGGTGATGAGTCAGGTATCTACAGGGTCGACTTCCCCCAAGGCGGAAAGTAATCATTTCCACTGAGTAGGACAAGTCTGGAGGACTTCCAAGACTGACATGGCAGCCGAGGATTGTGCTAAGTCATCTACCAAACTATAGTTATGAGCTGCCTTAGCCTGTGGGTTGTGGACATTCCTGTGTAATGGGATGCGAGGGATGTGAAGCAGTGGTTCGGCAAAAGGGCGAGGGATCACCAACGGGGGTCCCATCGGTGTAGGGTTTGTCTCGGGAGGGATGGGAGGAGACTCAGTAGATGCATGATACTGACGAGTACGCGTTTGCATAAGGATTTCTTCCTCACTTGTGAGGAGAATTATGCGATCTGCTGGATTGTTGGGGTTGAGGTATTGGCCCACCGGAGGTGGGTGATGCTATGTTTCCTATTGGGTGTTTATCACACCTTGATGTGGAATAGGATTTTGCAGCATGACAGGAGGGGGTTGTTGCACATATTGTTGTGGTGCCTGCTGTGGGGCAGGCGGTGCGGGGGAATGGGGAAGACTACCAGAGTATTTCAACTGTTTGAAATCAGCGATCTGGGGGCAATGATGAGTGTAATGGCCAAAATCACCACAAAGGGCACAAGGGAAGATGGTTTTAACATTATTTCTCCCTTGGCGTTTATTATTATTTCCCCCTTGGGGGTTTTGGTTCCCTTGGTTCTGGTTTCCCCCAGTGGGTTGGTGTTGTGGAGGTTGATTCTTGCCCTGACCTAGGTTGTTGTTATTCCTGTTCTGTCCTTTCTTCTTGGCATTGTTGGATGGATGGGTTGGATTGGTTGTATTCAACTGTTCAAAATTTTGGTATTGCTGAACAACAGAGGGTTGAACAAAATTCACCCCTGCATGAGAATGTGGGGGAGCCATGGGTTGTGGAGGACCAGGAAATGGGAAGTATGGGTTCTATGGTGGTACTGATCCATAAGGTACATAGGAAGGCATAGTTCTTTCGCTATTACTATAAGCTGAGGTTGAGGGAATACCACTATTTGTTGGAATAGGTGGATGTATGGGAGGTGTCGGTGGTGGTCCATTGATGGGTGGAGGTATAGCAATAGGGTATGGCTATTGATAAGGGGGTGGGGGGTAATAAGAAGTGCCCCCGTATGACGGTGGGTATTGATGTGTTCCATACATCGGTGGTGGTTGGGGTTGGGGACTATGGTGAGTGGTGGCACCAATCAGTCCGTCTGTTGAATGAGACATCCCAGGTTTGTCTTGGCCATATGGTACAGGTTTTGGAAGATCAGGAAGTACTGTGTATAAGTACCCTGACTGTGCATAGATGAGGTCATACTGTTGGGCCTTACTGATGGCTTCCTCTTCATATTGAGGGAAGGTGGAAGCTACATCCTTACCGAGGAGAGAGACAAGTGATCTAAGAAACTAGTCAAGACACTGTTGCTTGGTGGTTTCTGCTTTCCACAAACTACGTCGCCTACGCCACTAGTGAATGTGGTCAGCGATGTGTGTGGCTGAGGTTTGTTTGAAATTAGATAGTAGTTCTAAACCATTGTCATGGTAGATGGGTAATTGGAAGAAGGTCAATAATGCTTTGGCCAATGACTCAAAAGTTGCGTGGGACCTTGATTTTTCTTCAACATACCATTTGGTCGATGGGCCAGTGAGTGTGTTTTGAAATAATCACAGTCTGATGGAATCATCCATAATGCTATTGGAGGAGCACCATAGGTGAAAGGTCATGAAATGGTTGGTAGGGTCATTGCCTACCTTTCCTTCAAACTTTGGTATGTCTGAAGGTAGTTTGGTGGGCATTGCAGGCCATGTGGGATCATGCAATATAGGATCATTGGTGAGTTTGGTGAGATCCGGTATGTTGAGAGAGGCCAAATATGGAATCTGTAGTGGGGGGGCGAGGATTAGCTCCAGCCATGGTGTGTTGTAAACCTAACCCTTGAGGGGAGCTAGGTGGGTTGGTACTGCCTCCTTGAGAGGAAGTGGGTCCCCCGCTTCTGTGTAAAGGAGAGCGAGTGAATGGATGACCTTGGGAAGTGGACCCAAGTAATGTAGAACCAAGCAAAGTTGATCCTAAAAAAGTAGCACTCACAGGAGTGTGTGAAGGAGGTGTCGATGAGCGGGCACGACCATATACTCCCCCTAAGATAGGAGAGAGGTTTAGCAAGCATCGTGAACGACGGGGGTTCTGTGGTTCCCCTATGATGTCAGACTAGGTGTGTGAATGTGTGAAAGGAGTGGTGAGAGTAATATAGAAACAAGAGCTTTGCGTTGAATGTTTACACAATATATATATCCAAATCAAACTGTAATCAGATGTGCATCATACATAAAATGTTTTTGAAAAAGAAGCATATATATGGGTAAGTGGGTTTTGTCCATGTGGGGAATTAAAAAGAAAACAAATGCTCATGTCCTAGAAGACGTAACGTCCTTCCTCTCAAATAGCACTGGACCTTCCAATAGTACTCAATAGTGGGGTCTGAAGTCACTGGAAGAGAAACTAGTGAAGGATGAAATAATTGGTTATAATGAGGGGTAAAGGGGGCATATCCCGAAAGAGATGGCGATATTTCCCAATAGCCACACAAAATCCAATCAAGATGCAATTGCAACCCACAATTGCCACCCAGGTAGATGTCCTAAAGTTGGTCACTAGGTACCTCGGTCAAAGTGCGGCATTTAGATTTTCGGCCTCAGAAATGGGTCACAGGATGGATCCCATCCAAGAGGTGGGTGCCTCAAGGGGGGACGCACAGAAGAAATAGACCTCTGACTTCGACCCTTCACGGGTATCTCCCTGCCTTATGGTATTGGAACACTTGACTTGGAGGATTTTCAGTTCCCTATTTGACAACCTCTATTTTTTGACAATGTGAGAACCAGATAATGGGGAGTGATTTGGATGCCTATCCCCGAAATCCTACCTAGACTAAAAAAAAAATTTTGGCACCTGTGGAGGAAAACTTAGTGATTTTTTAGAAAGATTTTAGATGAAGTTGTTTTGGGAGGTTGGGGGTGAAAACCAACCTCATTGATTTAAAAATGGGAGTGGATAGTTTTGTCAAGAAAAGGGTGGGGTGTTTTCGGAATCCCTTTGGAGGAAACTTACTTTGACCTCCACGTTTCAAGAAGAATCTATGTGAGTGATAAGTGACTTTTTTGTGTGAGTGAAAGTGTGCCAATTTTTAATGAATTAGATGTCACCTTGCGGCATGTGGACTTCGCTTGGTCCTTACAAGAGTTTGATTACCTAATTAACTAAGTGCCTTTGGTACAACCTTGCATAATTCAAAAGTCCCTAGGAAGCTAGCATGTGGACATGTGGATCCGTCACTATCCCTTTAACTCCCTATTGTGATGTAATCTAAGAAAAGATTTGAAACTATCCTAGATTGAACATGTGGGCATGTATGGGCCCGTTACAAACCTTTAAACTTCCCTAGTGTTTTGATCTAATAAAGAAAAATTCAAACACTATCCTATCTTTGTAGCATGTGGGCATGTATGGGCCCTTTACAATATTAAGATGTGTTTGAAAAAAAAAAACTAAGAGGAGTCCCAAGAAGGGTTGTTTTCCTCTCCTAAAGGTTTTAATGTTCTTAAGGGAGATGAAATCGTTTCACAATCTTTTTCTGATTCTCAAGATCGCTTGGAGGTGCGAGAGAAGAGCATATTAAGCGATTGTTACTCAACTTCTAGTCCCAATGCAAGTTAAATGTGATTAAAAATGATTTCCAACTTATCTTTGTGAGTCAAAACAAGCCATCCATGTGGCAAAAAGCAAATAAGGGAAATTGATTTTATCCTCCTAAGTGCCTATGTGTTTTTTGACTAACCCCTTTATATGATGAGGGGACTAAGTGTGGTGCAGCTTTAAAACATGCTTGACATCCTTTTTAAGAAGGCTAATGGCCTTCCCCACATCTCAACAACTTTACAATGTGAAATTTTTCACAGATGTGCAGGTCCCAGTGGAGACAAAGGCGCACAGACCGCATGCGCGTGAACAGAGACAAGTCAATAGGCATGTGTGCGCAGAACAGAACTATGAATCAGGCGCATGGGCACACGATGCGTTTTTGTGGGTTGAGAAACCCATGCATATATGGCACACGGACGAGAATGAAAAATCTGAATGGATTTCTCTCAATTCAACTTGGAATTGGCTGGTTGGTAGGTTGGCTTAGGCCGGTTAGTGCACCTGCAAGTTAAACAAACTAAAAGAAGAGCAAGAAAAACCCAAATGAGGTAGGAAATTGATACCTTTCCCTAGTGGAGTCACCAATCTGTTGCGCCTCTTTCGTCACCTTGGTGAGAAGAATAGAGGTGCTTGCAAGTTCAGTTGGGTCAGCTGAGCAGGACAGTTGTAGAGAAAAGAGTTAGGGAAAGAAAATAAAACTACAATTAAGAATTAAATTAAGAGATGCAATAAAAACTAAATTCATGAGCATAGGGACATAGAAACAAAAAGAACCATAAGACCCATGCCACCAATGTTTGAGGCTGATCTATTAGTGAAAAAAAAACACCAAGAAGAAAGGGGACTATGAGTCCCTTCTTCCTCCAAGGGAAGGCTCTTGGACCCTCACTAGCTAGCTCTTCTTACAACAAAGAAAAATGGAAAATGGTGATGAAAGAACTCTTTACAAATCCACTCAATGGTGAGGTGGATTTTCCAATGTAATGGTGCCAATATGCTCTTGTCAAGGATGGAGTCCTCAAAACAATAGAGGAAACATAACATTACTTTGAATTCCTTGAAAAAATGAGGTGCATTCATGGCTTTTTATAGCATTGCTTTGGGTTATTGTTTAACTGCTTTGTAGTGTGAAAAGAGGCCATTTATGGCATTCCTAGGTCTTTGACCAGCCCACCAGTCAGATCCAGTCTGGATTTGGGAGTCAAATTGGCTTGGGAGCTGAACCATAAGTGGGTGGGAGGCCGACCACTCTCATAAATGCGTCGTTTATCAGGTGCGCAGATTTTTGCGATAACAGTCGCGCATCGTGCACCTGTGCACGATTTCTGCGTTCCTGTTATGCGCATGCGCGCGTGCGCCCAATGTCTGCATAGCGCTCTTCAATTTTTCACTACTTTGTATAGTTTTTGACCTTTTTTTAATATTGTGGTACTAATTCAGGTCCATGAATGACTTCATCACTGTTTGACGATATTGAGTTCTTGTAACCATGTGTGGACGAAATTTCAGTGATAACACACACCTTATATTGTACTGGTTGGAGTCGTTGAGTTACTTCCATAGCTTTTCTTTGAATCATATGAATCTACTTTTGGGTGGTGCGTTTCTCTTGAGACCGCTTCGTTCTTTCTATGATCGACAGGGCCTTAAGTTGCGCCTGTAGTGTGTCTATGTGCTGCTTCGTTTCCTGGAGTTGTGACTCCAGTTCCTATAACTATGTATTCTAAATGAAGTTATCATATGTTTGGGCACTGCGGTTACTCAACTAATTGCATTCCAGGGAAAGAGATTTTAGTCTGTCAATTGCGCTGCGGGCAGTTGCTTTTCTTTGGTCCCTTACATCTTCCAGGGTTTTGGGCATAGTGCGTAGTTCCACGATCAGGATCAATAGCCAACTAAAATGAAATTTGTACCCTTGAACCTGGGCTTCTTTGCAGACAAGTTCTAATTGATTCACCAGGTACTTCACCAAATTCATTTGTAGGCCCTCCATGCACTTCCCTGCGAGGTCGACTATAAAACCAGTGACTTGGGTGGGTCGGTTCTTGCGAACTAACTTTCCTGCGATCAATTGAGAGGCGAGTTACCTACGCCACTCTAGATAGAAGCTACCTTGTAGCCTTGCGTTCCCTTCTCAACATAATCGTAGGTGTCCTTTATCCTTTTAGCTAGAGCACGATCCATGGTTTTTCTAGGATAAAAATCCTGTGGGTCAAGGCCTTGCATACTCAGCCCTGTTATCTGATTGATCAACGTTAGATCAACTGTTATACGATGGTTTAACTGTAGGTATCCTCCATGGTAAAAGGACAGTAGCAGTTTGACACATACATTCACCTCTTGGTGTCTTCCGAAGTGAGGAATCTTCATGACGTTGATCAGTGTGGACCGCGCGAGGTTCATAGTCCATGACTGGGGAATTATCTTCGAATTCTTTCCCTTTGTTCTGGTCAGTTACTTATGTGGGGCTAACATGTTGTAGACTTTCCTATAATCGAGGTTGAAGTCGCTAAACTTCAACGCTGCAATCTTTTCTTGGTCTGTGCAAACTACGCGTATCCCTTTCGAGAGGTACATAGTGATCAAGGTGTACTCAAAGTCTTTGGGAACACTGTCTCAATTTATAGCACTTCTCAGAGGTGGTAGATAGGTGGGTAATATGCTTGGGATCAGTTTATCATTCACGAGATCATCCCTGTGCTAGGTTCTTTTTTCATCTACTGGTCGGGATGGTCCAACTCGAGCAGTGGATGGAGAGGCCGAAATTCCTCTCGTTGATGATGCTTGTACACCTGTAGACAATCCTTTCTCTGACATGACTCTTTCAGTCATCAAGTCGAGGAGTACCTATGTCACTAATTCTTCGACTCCGTTGAGATCGTCGAACATATGCACTCGGGATTAATTAGATTGGGGTCAAATCAACTTAGACATTGTACTAGAATAAACAACAAGAGCACAATGATCACTGTATACAATTCACTTAGCCTGTGCGCTCAAACTCTTGGTTAGAAAAAGTGTTCTCGGTGCGTGGCATGGCAGGATAAATAGGTAACTTGGCAACAATTTGCTTGTAACGAGTATGAAGCCTCATTAACTCTTGTTTTGTCCATTATGGCATGGTCCAATGGTCTGGTGTTGATTTGTCTCGCCATAAATGTATTTCTATCCGTTCAGAGCGTTGGTCAAATGGTTATAATGTCCCCAATTTCTATATTGCTTTGCCATGGCAAAGTGCCATGTGTCTTGTTCTGATATCCCGGTGAAGCTCCAATTCTGCAAATTTTCTTTCTGTGAAGTTCCCTTTAGAACCTTCAGTAAATTTTCAATTTTATCCCTATTCTTACTTAACTTACTAGCCTTATTTCCAGTGAGCTTCGTCTCAATATTCCTTTTTCCATTCTGATTCTTATCTCTTTTGACATAGTCACTGCACGTTGTTGAGATTCTTTCCTAGGAGATTCTTTCCTAGGATTCAGGGGTAATACCTCTTCTTTATCTGGGGTAGGTACTCCAGTCTTTTTTGATTCCTTTAATGTTCTTTCAACTTTGACATATGGGCCTCTAGTGTTAAATAGCTTCGATCTGTTCTCTTGTTCTTCAATCAAGTGTGCGATCCTTCTAGTCAAGAAATATTTTAACTCTTGTTTCTTCTGCTCCAAAACTTCTTCTTATTCTTTTCGTCTGGCTTGATCTCTATCAATCCAAGGTTTTCCTAGTAACATGGTAAATGGGGCACTGTCCTCAATAAATTTAATAATCTCAAAATATTCTTCTGTCGAAGTTTGATTGGCATTCATAGATATATGAGTGATCTTTCCACATAGGTTTACCAATTTTCCTCTGAATAACCCTATTCCTCCTAATGAGGGAGTCATAGCAGGCCTCCCTATAGCTTCCCAAGTTCTCTCTATCATTATATTCACCTGTGCTTCCTCATCTAGAACACAGTCAATGTCGAAGTCTCTTATTCTTGCCTCGATGAATTCTTTTTCTTTAAAGATCTCTGATAATCTAACATGTCAGTGGTCATTTAGGGTTTCTTTTATATGTATCAATGCTTTCTCTAATTCTTTCTCAGGTTCTGCCATAGTTTCTAGATCTTCCTTAGGGTTTTCTTGATTCAGATTCATTCTTTCAAGCTTAGAAATCATTCTAGGGCAATCCAATACTTCATGATCCATAGCTCTGCAATAAAGACAACTAGGTCTTCTCCCAGGGAATTCCTTAGCAAGATGTCCTGGTCTTCTGCAACTGTAACAAAGGGTTAATCCTCTTTTTTTTTTTAAATCATCCCACAACTTCTCATGTACTGCGCGCTAAGATCATAGGAGCTAACCTACAACAAATTCTTTCTAGGATACTGCATCCATTTGTTAGTCCAAACATTCTTTCTATGCATAGGTATAACATATATTTCACTATTCTTATCAGATCTACTCATATCAAATCTTATTTCATCTATTAATGCCCTAGTTTTTAAGCTAGGACATAATCTATCAAACATACCTAGATCCATACTCTAGAAAAAAAAAACACTTATCTTACTTTTATAGAGCACAAAGCTTTCAAATCTAGAAAGTTTCTACTATTCTTACCTTTATCACAACACAGAGCTTACAGATCTTACCTCTTTTCTTCAGATCTAACCTCCTTTCTTCAGATATGACTTCTTTTCTTCAAATCTAACTTCTTTTCTTGGCACAAAGCTTCACAGGTCAAGTAAAATGTTGTGCACTAGGGCAACATATCTACGCACAGAGCTTCACGGTTTCAGGTCAAATATTTGCACAAAGCTCCTTCTTCCTTAGTTCCTAGCAATCACAGTTTCAGGTCTCGGCAACGGAACCATTTGTTGGCACATGGGTATACCCAGGGTTCAATGCTACAACAATGTACCAACAAAACCCTAACTTCAGGCCCTTTCAGCAACACCTGCAAAGCAGATGAAGTCTCACCCGAGGTAGAGGCAGGGGTGGTTGCAGGACTCAAGTGTCTAAAACCTTAGTTGGGACACAAATATGTGATTATATTGCTTAACAAAGCACTTAACATCAACAGTTCATCAACATTAAACTAATAACTATTACGCAGATAGAACAGAGCATCGCATCATTCACTCATATTGATGTATTTAAGTAGTTTATCAAAATAGGCAGGTCATATCTAGCAGATCAAGCACTAAGCAATCTCGTATATATCAGATCTAACATTATTACACTTAATTATCACAAAGCATAAGTAGATTTATCTATATCTATCAAAGAACTTAGCAAAAGGGAGTTATAAACACATCAAGACAAGCACAAAGCGGAACAACACAATGTTTATGTGGTTCACCTCCACCCTGGGGCTACATCCACCAAATATTCTTCTTTATTGTGTTCAAGTAATACGTTACAAGAACATAGCCTCAAAACCCTACTTTGCCTAGGACAGGAGATCTGCGCAACTCACTAGATCCTCCTTCCCTGATAGATCTAAGCACACAACCTTCTACAACCTCTTACAATGACTTGCACTAAGCTCTGCAAGTCTCACATAGTATGCATAGAGCTCTTACAATCCTTCAATCACATAGATCCTAGCACTTAGCCATTCTCCCTCTTCTATATTTCCTAGACATCTATATATATATTACGAAATAGGCCTAAACATGGGTAAACCCATGCGCCAACATCCCATGCCTGTTACATAATCCCAAAAACCCGAAAAGGACCCAAAAAAGGGCCTGAGATCCATGATCTTTGTTTCCTCTTGCGCTCATTCTTCGATAGGTTTTTGAAGTCCAAAATAGGTCAACATGACCAAGAATCTCCCAAAACTTGGTCAAGGCCCAACAACAACTTTCCAGACTAAATGGGGAGCATTCACCTATAAACGCATGCCTTTCGAATTAATTAATGCAGGATATACTTTCCAAAGAGCTATGGATGTATCCTTTAAATGGTTAATCAACAAATATATAGTGGTATACCTACATTATGTCACTGTTTATTCTAAAAATAGGTCAGACCATATCACTCACATAACTCAATTTTTCGAAAGAAGTAGGAAGTATGGAATATCCTTGAACCTGAAGAAGACCATTTTTGGCATAGATGAGGGAAAAATCCTAGGTCAAATTATTTCTAAGGATGGTATCAATATAGAACTCAAGCGATTTAAGGTTATTTCTCAACTCCCACCCCCTCACAACAAAAAGGCTATGCAATCTTTCTTCGGGAATATTAACTTTGTGAGGAAATTTACTCCAAACTTTGTAGAAACTATTAAGCCATTGAAAAAAATGATTCACAAATATACATAGTTAAAATGGAACAAAGAATAGAAGTATGCCTTTGAAATAATCAAAAAAACCATTTCCCAGGCCCCTGTATTGTGTAGCCCTTATTTTACCAAAGATTTCTTTCTTTACACCTTCACTTCAAATCAAGCTTTAGCTACAATCCTTACTCAAAAGGATGATGAAAACAATGAGGATCCTATCTCTTTCATGAGTACCAACCTTCAAGGACCTAAACTTAATTACATGCCTATTGATAAACAAGCATGTTCTGTCTACAGGGAAGAAAAACATTTCAAATCCTATATTTTGAAAAACCATACGAAAGTTATAGTGCCTCAATCGATAGTAAAGTCACTTTTCACACAACAAGAAATGGGAGAAAGGAAAGGGAATTTAATAGCTATCATCCAAGAATTCGATCTGGATATCAAACCCACAAATATTTTTATGGTTCAAGGTTTATGCAAATTGGTCGTAGAATCCCAATACCTAATAGAATAAAAAAATTCAGGTTGGGACAATGGGCTTGTGGTGTAGTGAAGTATTGTACATATCATCTGGGAAGGACTCTTGGTATGTCAATCTATATTTCTTCCTCCATAATGGAATTGTCCTTATCATTTGAATCATCGGGAGAGGAGAGTTCTTAGTTTAAAATCTTCCCAATACCATCTCATAAAGTATGTTTTGTTCCTCATGAATTATGATGGAATGTTACTTAGATGCATGGAAAAAGAAGACTCTGAAAAGGTATTAAGAGAACTTCATGATGGTCCTGCAGGTGGACACTTTGCATGGGATACTATGGCTCATAAAATATTTAGGGAAGGATATTATTGGATGAATCTATTTAGAGATTCACATTCACATGCAAGAAAGTGAAAGGTTTTTCAATTGGCTGCTGGAAAAGAGAAGAGGGAATCCATCCCATTGCAACCAATAACCATCTCTAAACCCTTTGAGTAGTGGGGGATAAATGTCATAGGAGATATAAACCCAAAATCATCCAAATAAAAAAAATACATATTAAATGCAACTGATTATTTCATGAGGTGCTCAGAAGCCATTCCCCTCACCCATGTTAACGAGAAGGTAGTAATATAGTTTTTAGAACAACACATAATAACAAGGTTTGGAGTACTTTCCATTTTTTTTTTTTTATAATGATGCATATTTTTCTTCGACCCTTTTGATTGAATTTTTTGTTAATAAAGGGATCATCTTGAGATACTATAGTAACTATTACCTCTAGGTAAATAGTGTTGCAGTGTCAAAAAATAAAAACTTGGTACAAACTCTTAAAATATTGTAGTAGAAAACCATAGGAATGGGAACAACACACTTCAAAATGATCTATGGGCTAATAGAGTAAGTCCTACAAAATCCTTAGGGAATTCTGCTTATTTTCTAGTTTATGGACAAGAAGCTATCTTAGCTACTAACTTATATCTCCCATCCTTTCATATTTCTAAGGTCTCAAGGGGCCAACCATTGTCAACCATGAAACAAAGGATAGATACACTCTTAATGGTTGAAGAAGAAAGGGAAAGGGCTAGGAAGAAGTTCAAAGTTCACCAACAATTAGTTAAAAGATGGTTTGACATGCATAAGGATAGAGACAAAAAATTAGAAGTAGGGGATGTAGTTCTGGAATGGGATAAAATCAATGATCCAAAGGGAAAACACTCTAAATTTCAAAACCTATGGATTGGTACTTTCTAAGTTGTTGAGAAGATTAGGGTAGGAACATATTGGTTGTAGAATATTAGGGGTGATCTTGATTCTCTCCCTGTTAATGGCCAAGTCGTAAAATGTTTATTTCTTAGCTGCCTACCTTAAGCGGTTTCTTGTACCATAGTTGTTTCATTTTTCCTTTCATTGATTTTCTTTAGATAGAGTGATATTTTTTAGTTTGTGTGTTTTCAGTTTTGATTGGGTTATTTTTCTTTCTATTCTGAATTTGGTTTTGATTTTATTTTGAGTTTGGTCTGATTATGAGGGTGTTCTTTTCTATTCTCTTGGTGAAATATAGAAAACCTATTGCTCGTATTCTAAATATCTCACGATTACATACAAAATAAGGAGTTCTCACTCAATGAGAGATTCCAATGCACAATTGTTTCACATCTTTGTATGTATATCACCTTGGGTATAAACACATTGTCTGCCTCATGGTATGGGAACATTAAGGAAAAAATGGATTAAAGGAGAGTATAGCCTATACCCGTAGACAAAAAATAGAAGGATATCACTTCTTTTAGTGAATACAATGAAGGAAAACATGAAGATGAATCCTCCCCTCCAAGAAACAAATATCATCCTCTCTAGTTAATTCTTGGCACCCATACAATAAATGTGATATGCAAATAAAGTCCGAAAGAAATTCTATAATAAGATAGAATGTAAAATCATCGGGGGTATGTAGATATGTATGTCGGGGTTGTGGACACTCTCTAGCAGTGGATCAAGGTTTGTGATATTGGGGTGACTCCACCAGGGCTATGAACGCTCGTTGGAAACATAGAAACACCGTGGGGAGGTTTATAACTTTAAAGAATTAAAAAAATAAGATTTCTTCCTATTAGTCATGTTTCCCAACTCACCTCTTCTCTAATGGAACATAGGGTATTGGTTTAATGGAAAAGAGGCATGAAATAATATGAATTCCCATAGGTAGATAAGAACGAATATTTCTTGGGTCATCTCTCTCTCTCTCTCTCTCTCTCTCTCTCTCTCTCTCTCTATATATATATATATATATATATATATATATATATACACACACACACACACACACACACACACACATATACTTGTAAATCATCGGTGGGTTGTTATATTAAATTGAAATCCAAATCCCCAAAGGTATAACAAATACAAGAAAGGTAGGATGCAAAGATGTTGATTTCACCCAGTGAATCACCATTTGTTGAGCACTCAACATACCCTAAACAATTATAAAATTTTGGGGCACCACTCTTTATTTTGATTAAGTTGATCTTTTCTTCCATTAGTTTGAGAGTGTTTGTTTCTTTGACACTATATGGGTTTTGTTATAAACCTCTTTATATCCAACTAAGTAAACAAAGTTATGCGTCCTTCCCAAAAACAAACCATATCCCTGGTAAATGGCCTAAGGAACACAAGATCAAATGCTTAAAAAACTAAGGAAATCAACTATTGTGTGAGTTCGACCATCGAGGTTGTTGGATCAAACGACAGGAGGCATTTTAAATGAAAAATAAAAATGCACCTCATCTCTACTCGACTCCCAATGGATGCATCGGCATTGGGAATATCCCCATGGAACTTAGTGCATTGATCAAACTATCTTTCCAATTCACCCAACATGATCATCAGTGAAGTTTAAAAAAATTCAAGGGGCCCAATGATAAAAACTAAGGAAATGAACAGAGGTCCCCTTCAATATCCAATATCCAATCCAAAGGGACTTTATTTTGATTTGTTCATCAACATAAATATAAGAATCCACTCACATAAGTTTAGGATTCCACAAGGTATGCCACATGGAAATCGTATAGCTGCCACGTCACCATCCATACACTCCATGTTAGAGAAGAAAAGTTGTTTTTCCATGACATAAGCTCGGTGGAACTACCACATCATTTTCTGTACACCAGATCTAGTATTTCCACGTCATACCTTGATCCTAGGGTCGTCGATCGTCAGAGGTATCTGCCATGTTGGTATATTTCTAGAAAGGGCCCCAGAGTCCACGCAAATTTGACAATCCCATCGGTTGTCGGGTGGATTATTGATTGTGATCTGTGCTACAATTTATGTTTAGCATACAATATTATTCATAGTTGTAGTTTCTTTACACTTCTCTACTCAACCTTTATTACAAAAGAAAAAAAAAACTGCTACCAAAAATTACCCCTATCTTTGCAGGTCTTTTACATATTTATGCCTTTTGCTTAGATTCTTTTTCTAGATCATAATGAGTTGGCTAACACTAATACTTGTCTATAAAAAACTAATTACAAGTTGGATACAACTCACGCTCGACTTCTTTTACTGGATTTTGCACTAGTTTTTCCTTCCTGTCCCCCGTCTTCTCCTCTTTCCTCTCTCTTCATTCTTGATCATCTCGATCCTGCACCTTTTCCCTGTACTTCGTCTCTTCTCACTATTCCATTACCAAAACTCCTGCCCAATATCCCCCCAACACTCACCTATGGCTCGTCTTGAGCTACTTAGGCCTGTTGTGTCATTCTCCTCCATGCCTTAGTGGATTTATGGAGACTTTCCTTCATTGTCTATACAGATACTGTGAGTTTTTCTTCATTGTTCATGATTTCCTCCATTGTCTGCACTGTCACAATAATAATCTTAGCTTTGGTGTCCTATGTCGCTAGTGTTTTAGTGCTCTATGCATTGGCTAATTCTTCTAACACCTCAATGGATTCATCTTACAGTGGTTGTAATTTCTGTATGACCTTCCTCTATTCTTCCTTCAATTGTTCTATTGCATTGTACAATTTCCTGTTATCTAGTATCGTTGACATTCTTTCATCTGGTGGAAACATATTCACATGTTTAATGGATTTCTACACTTTCTCTTGTTTACTCCTTATCTTATATTCCAATGATTGTAGTTCTGGACTGATGGTAAGATCTGTCCAAATGCATGTTCCTTCGTCGCACATATTTATGCATTACTATTCCAATATTTTGATCTTTTCCACCACTATCTGAGTAGTCCTTTCCTTTTTTTCTCTTTCTTCTGGTGGCATCCCTGGTGTTTCTCGCACTTCCAACTTTTTGATCTTCGTGCGAATTCCTTTGATGTCCTTACTAATATTTATAATATGTTCCTCTACCATGGCCTCTACCACCATCGATACTTTTGGGACCTCCTTATATAGCTTTTGGATTTCTACGTGGACTTTTGGTACCATATGTTTGGCTTCCTCCTTCTCCTTCAAGGCTTTGACAACCTTTTCTTCAGCCTCATCTTTGTCATTTAAGGCTTTCTCAACCTTTCCTTCTGCTTCACTCTTTTTTGTCCTGGATTTATTTTCGTGTCCCTCTGCTTCATTCTTCTCCTTTTCTATGAGTTCCACTCGTTGTTCTACTACGCACTTTTCTTGTAGCATAGTGGTATATTTTTTTTGCAGTTTGGCCTTGTTGGATTCTGGTTTATCCAATTTTCTAGATGCGGTGTCACCCCGAAGACATAGTTCATGCATGATCTATGTGTATAAACCATGTAATAGTTCCATTGGAATTTGAGAGATGACTAGGTCAATGTCACTTAGTGCTTGCAACTTCTCGTATACTTTACGGTTGGCTAACCTGACTGTCTCTACTGGGACCTTAATCACTCTGCGCTATGCTGCCATCTATATTGATACCATAGTCCATGCTTCCTCTGTTATTCCTTCTTTGATTGTCATTGATCCTTGTGCTGGTGCCAATTAGAATTTTTCCAATAATTGTTGTAGCCTCAGACATTGCACCTTCATTTAGAGTGCTTCTTGTTTCTTTGTGGTCTCTTCTAGAAATTTCTTTGTGACATCCCTTAGTTGGTATACAATTTTTTCCATTTCCTAATATGTTAGTGTGTAGATTACTTGTATATTTTGATCCTTTTGCTTCTTTCACATGGATGAACCTATGATTTGGTCCTGTCATTTCCTCCCTGTCTAAGGTGGGGGTTGTGGAGGTTGGTATGTTGGCCCTGTTTCTGGTACATCCTCCATGACATTTCCTTGATCAATGTCCCTTGTTCCATTTCCTGGAGGGTCCATCTCTATATCTACATGTTGTGTCATTTTAGTGTTCCCCCCTTACGTTGTCTCATTTTCTTATGTTGGTACCTTCCAATATGGTTCCCAATCCTACATGACCAGCTAGATGCCTTCTTCCATTATCTTATATTTAGTTTGGACCCAATACTCCCTTGGATCCTTCCTGGCTTTGATGTACATATGATGTTTGTCTATGAAAAAATCTATGACTGTGACATATGCCCCCACCAACTGTGGTGACATGCGTGGTGTGCTCTGGATACTATACCTAATATTTTCCCCATAGAGAAAGAATTGGACATTGTTGTACATTTTCTCTTGTTTGTTGAAAACCATAAACTTTGATAGTTCGTCATGACGCATGGATTCCCTCTCATCCCTAAGAATTGTGCATCCTCTGTTTCTTCCCATGTTGTGAAGGAAATCAGAATCAGGAGCCAGGGGTAGTGAAACTCCATTCCTTTATCTTGGGATTATGTGCAGTATAGTAGGAACTGGTTCAGTAGGAATGGTTCCCAACTCATTGTAGTGCCTTCTACACATTTTTCTTCCACAACTATGACCCATGCTAGTACTTGATCCTTTGGCTATAAAGTACTATTGTGGCTATTCGAATGGTTTGGTCACACATATTTGGCACATCCAAGTCGCGCACCCCTCTAACCTTGTGAAACTTTGTTCACCTAGACTATGATTGTGCTCTTTATGTCTTTTTGTTTGTAAATAGAAAAGTAGGGTCTTTCCCCTAAGTTGGAATCCCAATGATTCTCGAGATCAAGTCTATGTCAATGGATATTGGCCTATCCCACCACATGTACCCCCCATGCATGCAATACAAGATACGTTTAATGCATGTATTGACTTCGTTGTTGCATCCGAAGTGTGGAATATAGAATAGGTTGAGGAGGCCTTCTCGCTCCAATCCTCTGGCCCAAACCTTGGTAACTCTGCTTTGTGAGTGGATCTACCTAGGGTTCCAATCATCATGGGGTGAAAGTTTAGGGAACTTTACCACTTTTGTAATGTCATGATCTTCATACTTTAATTAGGTAACCTTCCCCAACATGTCCTCATCAATGATCACTCCCTCTAGAATCTATAGAGTCACCAACCTATAATCTAGATTCTTCTACAGTGTAACCGGTGGGGAGTCATCCTTTATGGACGATATGTAGTCATGAGCAAAACTCGACTCTGATGAATATGCACTCAGGGTTTCCTCAATATATGGTTTGGATTTTGGTGCTCTCTTTTGACTCCTCCTCGATACAACAAATGCTTCTCTTGTAGCTCTGGGTGGTGCCATATCTGTAGTGAAGTAATGTTTACCAAGTGGTGTAGCTCTGTAGCTCGTTATAGCTCTGTGATCTTTGTTTTTCTTGGAATGATAAGTAACAATAACCCATGTGTGGAAATGTTGGCTTCTTTTATGCCCTATTTCCAGTTGTGAACTAATCTTCATTCCTTCCCTCCTGTCTCGTCTGCCCATAGTATGACAGGTGCTTGCATTAATGGCATTTTATTTCTGAATCCATTAGTATATTTCCATCGTGGAATTACGCTAATTCATGAATATCGGCGATGTTTTTCTTTTACTCCTTGTATTTATGGTGGCTTTATGATCCGGCCTTCTGGAAGATTTATGCTTTGTTATAACTATCATTTTATGACTTGTCATTATCTGCCTGTAACTGTTGTTTCCTCCTTTTTTGTACTGGAAACCGTCTTGTCATGTGGGATGGTGCAATGAATATTGTGTACTTTATGTTTGTTGCATTGGGTCTCCTTGGTTGACACAATTTCTCCTATCTTCATGGTTCCCATTATCATTCTTTATGTGCACATTTTTTTTCTTTTTTTCCTATTGCGCAGATTGTCAGCCCTGTTGGTAGATTTTTAGTCGACTGCCATTCGCTCTTCCTTTCAGTGTTTCTGCATTAAGGTTTTCCAACTACACAACACTTGCCTCTGTCACCTCCTAGATCACATATGGTCCTAACCAGTGCATACAAAACTTTCTTGGGTGCTTCATAAACTTTCTATCATAGAGGAGTACCAAGTCACCTACTTGGAATTTTTTCGACTTAATGTGTCTGTCATGCTATGATTTTTCCCTTTCCTTTTGAACCTGTTGGTGAAAACCTGTGACAAAATGGCCCTCCTCAAGTTGTACTAGTTGTGATAGTTTTTCTTATATTGTTCCTGAATCTGAAATATTTGTGATAGCTATGAGGCGCAGGCTTGGTACAATGAACTCCATCGATAGTATTGCCTCATGTCTGTATACCAAATTGAAAGGTTTTTTCCCTATCAAATTCTTGTTGTTTTTCCTGTATACCCATAATACAACATGGATTCTTAAGTCCCAGTCATCACTTCCAATCCTTTCTGACAACTGTCTTTCCACTGGCACTTTTCTTATTTTTTCAGTAGTTTTTCATGTGGTGCCATAATCTATGTGTATCCTTGGATAAATTTTATTTAATACACTATGTGGCCCAATGTCACACACAACTATTTAAATGATGTGGGTGGTTGTAAATATAGAATAACTACAATATTTGTAGGATCAACTATTAGACCTTGTTTGTATACCACATGTCCCAATAATATTCCGAACGGTGCACAAAAAATACACTTCTTTAGATTCAAGGATATATGATGTTTTCGACACTTATCCAACATCAATATTAGCAATTCAATGTGATCCCTTAACAAGATAAATATTGTCCAATCATCCAAGTATACTTGAATAAACTTATGAATAAACTCTTTAAATACTGCAACAACTACTCTTGAAAATATCGCAGGCACATTCTTTAACCCAAAGGGAATCACTGTGTATTGAAAACTTCCCCATTCTGTCGCAAATGGGGTCTTATGTCTATCCTCTTGCGTGATTCTTATTTGATGGTAGAATGAGAAAATATTTTTGAATGAATAGGCCTCTTGTCTGCCTATGTTTTCCAATACTTCATCTATAAATGGTGTTGGTAATGGATTGTGAAGGCATGCATCATTCAGTTTCCTCAAATCGACGTAGATTATTATACCTATTGTTTTCTTGTCCTACACTACTACTTGAATTATCCATTCTGATTCCTCAACTGGTCCAATGACTCCTACTTTTAGCATGCGTTCTATTTATTCCTTTAATTTTTCTTTATATCTTGGGTTCAGTCTGTAGGGTCTCTTTTTCATTGTTTTAGCGTGTGGTTTCAGTGGGATCCTCATCTCCCCTAACTCTCCCACTATCCCTTTCATCTATGAGAATGTTGTGGGGAATAGGTCTTGGTATTCATGCATGAGATCTGTTATCTTTTCTACATTTTCCTCATCCCAATAATCTCTTATCTGTGCAAACTTAGGGATTTATTCTATCCCAATATTAACTTTTTATGTCTTGATTGGTTGCGTGTTTGTAGATTCCATCTCTGGGCCCTTTACTATTCATTCCCCCTATGTTTCTGGTACTTATATGTTGCAAGGATATCCGTCTTCCTGATCCTCCTGTGTCACATTGTAACATTCCAATAACTTGTGAACTATCATGAAGGCATTATGTGCACTGCATATGTATATTACCTCCATTGATTCTTCTTCGGCAAAGATTTTCTTTTTAATCGCATATAGCTTTGTACTTATTAGGGGTGACTCATTCTGAAAGGTGAATGTTACCTGGAATTTTTTAGTTATGTACTCCTAGTCTACTGTATCTCTTCACATATCCAGTTCTAGGTACCATTTCTTTGGAATGGTATCCAGGGTATGTATGAACTTGTGTGTCCATTATTTCCTTGGGATTGATTTCCATGCTTTTTCACACTTGCTATAGCGGGAAAACCCCCCTATGGACTACACTAGGGTTCAACATGTAGACATATCTAACTGTATAAAAGTATCCTACTCTTTAGACTACCCCAAATATACCCCACTTTCATAAAAGAAATACAAAGTAAAAATATCCGGTAACTCTACCTTAAACTCTGCATCTGGTGTCGATCCTTTTGCGTTCAATTTCTCCTCGACTACAAGTCTCCTCCCAAGGCTGACCTGCATTCACAAAAAGACAAACAAGAAACTACAAAAATGTATCTCATATATGAATTAGTGGGTTAGATGTTAGTATAAAACATAAATCAAACATAAATACTGAACACATCATATTGTCGGACATAAAAAGTATTCCTTTTATTGATATCACAAAGTTTACTTACAATGAGATCGACGATTGCTCCTCGAACCTGGTCCTGTCTCCTCTTCACCAAGCTCCAACTGCACTTCCACATATCTTTCTCCTCTCACACTTCTCTCTAAGGAAATGACATAGGATTATAATGGAGGAAAAAGGCAAGAATGGACAATTCTGGCACAAAACTCACAAGGTGGCTGCAAATTCTTGGGGCAAGGAGGGGATGTGAAATGGGTAGAGTTTCATTGTTCTTATTCTTCTCTTAGGAATGAGACCCAAAAAACTCCTTTTATATGAAAAAAGGATGGTTATTCGGTTGGGTGATGGGCTATAGGTGGTGGGACAGTTGGAAAACTACCCAATAGCCAGTAATCTCAACGAATTCCTTGCAAATTTTTAATTTTTGCAACATTTGTGGCTATACGCAGGTTGCAATGGTGCAGAAATTGTATGTACATGAGCTACAGTGGTGCAGAAAGCATGTGTACATGGGAATTAGTGGTGCATGGCGTGTACATCTTAAAAAATATGGTTTTTAAGAAGAGTTGCTCAGTGATGGCTTGGCAAAAATAGTAAGTAAGAGGGCCAAATGCCAGGTATGCATGTATGGTGAAATTTAGATTTATAAAAAAAATGTGAAACAGGATCTATTGGGTTTCCTTCCCCAGTATACTTCTGCATCATGTCTCCCTCATCACTATTGAATCTCACCTGGATTAGTCTCCTACATTGTTGCCAGTCTTATATGTTTTATTTGTGTGTCTCCCACCATCTTGCAGGGGTGGATTTCAATACAATGTCTAGTGTTAGTAGCCTCTATTGATTCAGTACATGTGCCTCAAATGTATATAATAATGTTGTTATATATGTCATCACGCCATACTTAGGTTAGTTGCTTAGTTCTATTCCAATCCAACATACTGATTTGGTCATGCATGTGAATTGTCGTGTTGAGACTTCATGCATCCCTTGCTGCGAGTTTTCTAGATCTACTTTTGATTATGATGTGCATGAAATGATGCTTCCATGACTTAGTGCACCATCTGAAGTGAGGTTAACATAATTTTACTTCCTCACAGTCATGTTGTACATGTTATCAATTTCATATTCTTTCGTTGGTTCTATGTACCTCCTTCCTTCTTTTGGGTTTAATGGCGTAGTAAATTTCAGTTCTCCTACTTCAAACAACACCTCTCACCTTTTCAAATTGATAATGGCTTGGTTATTGAATGCCCATTCTAGTCCCATTAACACTGGATATGGTTGTATGTCGTCCACAATATCGATAACTTAAAATTTTTCAACATTGTGCACTTCATCTATATTCATTGTTATTCCTATTAATATGCCAATAGGTATTATTTTGTACTAGTTTTCTAATCTCAATTGAATGGGCGACCAAACTAACTGGGGTTTCCCCATCATTTCCCATGTCTTTTTAGGTAACACGTTCACATCGGAGACCAATTCTAAGATCACGTTGTCTATGTCATATTCTCCAATCTACGAACTGAATCTGAACTCTCCATTGGTTCCCTTCTTGCGTAGTAGTTGGTTCACTACTTTGTTTTCGTAGGGGTTTCCTTCCCTTGAGTGTAGTGACCAATCATAGAGCATAATGTGTGCAATGTATTTTCGTCCTTGACTATCTCTAGGAAACTATTTAAAATTTTTCCTAAGGTACTTATCTTCTCCATCAACCGTTTATTCATGGTTTGATCATCAGTGGGATGCATATCCCCCATAGGTGGTGCATATGATGTGGATGTTTCCCAATCCTATCGCAAGAGTTATTTCCTTTCATGTTTATAGGTCTCCTGCTCTTCCTATGGATTAAATGCTAGTATAGGTGCTACTGATTTCTTTACCCACTACTCATCTTGTTTCCTTACATTGGTTGCATCCATTCTTGTTTTGGTTCCTCCATGCATAACAAATGATATTTTGGGTCCTTCATCATGTATCTCAACATATATCTTTTGATTTTTCAGGTTTTGGTTTTGATTATCTCTGGACTACCATTTTTCCTATAGTTGTGGATAGTTCTATGTCGCATGTTCTAATGCTCGACAATAAGTGCATGTTGTGAAGGGATTTTGGAAATCTTGTGCTAGGTGTCCTATTTGGTTACAAATATAAAATATTATGGGGCCTCTTCCTCCTCTCTTAGAGTTTTCTCTACCTATACCCCTACCTAATCCTCCTTGGTTTCCTTGATTAAATCCTCTTTGATTATTATACTACCCTCCCCCTTCTGTAGCAACATTCGCCTCCTGGATTTTGTACATGTATGATGTGCATTCCCTCATCATATCGAATGAATGATAATCCTTGTATTTGTTTCCTACTGATTTGCAAAATCTATAGAATAGGTTTTCTGGAGTACTCTGATATTATTTAATATTTGGCACTGATGGGGGTTATGTCCCCATTTCTTGCATATCTCACAGTATCCTCCTCCTGGTAGAGGTTTTGGTGCTCCAGCTGCTAAGTATTGTGCAAAGGTTGGACATTCATCTTTGTGGTGACCTTCAATCCTACATTTGGTGCACCATACCTGTTCCCATTTCTCTTTTCCCTTTGTGATTTATGCCAACTAAATTGTTAAGGAAGCCAGTTGGTTCTTTATATGTGTCATTCCACTGTTGTCTCCAATCTGATAGGCTTCCAACTTCATAACAATTTCCAATGCCTCAAATTGCGATGTAACCTTTTGGTGTATTAAAGGGCTGCAGACGTGAAGTAACAAGCCTACAATGAACCACTCTCTATGTTGTTGATCGGGTATTTGAAATTTTAACCTCCCCATCACATCTTTGAATATCTAATCAAACTCCCATACTGACTCAGTCTGTATTTGTTTGATCTCCTTGACCTTAGTAATGTACTATGACTCATAATTTGGTTTCTTCTTTTAATAATGCTTGTGTGATCTCTGTTAATGTCCTTGTTTGACCTAGTACTATGGTACTTTGAAGCTTCATGTACCAAATGAGCATGCAAACTTTAAAGGTTGTTTCCAACTACGTGATATTTGTGCCATCATCATGGACATTATTTGCAGTCCATATGGTTTCACATATGAACAGATGGTGTTCTAGGTATTCCGATCCAATTCCTTTGAACTCTGGTAATCTTAGTGTGTTATCTACTCCTGCCATGTTGTTGTGTGTATTACCCCTTCCGGGTGATGCTGGTTGATTCTGATTATGTGCCTCTACCAATATAGTTGGTATTTCGTGTTCGACTACACAACATCGTAGTATTCCATATGCGCCCAATTTATATAAGCTTCTTGCAATTAATTGGTATTCCACAACCTTTACTACCAACTAATTTTTCTACGCGACCTTCATGTCTAAGGGGGTCATTCATGTACTTAATAACTGTACAATGTGTGTAAAATAATCATCTACCATCTTAATGGAAAATAATTGTGCATCTAGCAAGCTCTCATCCAAGTTTTCTTCCTCTTTTCCTTATAGTATGCGTGACAAGTGATCTAGTCCTCAATTGAGTTTACCTGGTTTTACTATTACTTCAAAGTCGTATTCATGGAACAATATAATCCATATAAAAATACTTCCCCCCAATACTCAATTGTTGACCATATATCTCAATGTCGAATGGTCAATGTACATCTTGAAGTGTGAGCCTAACAAGTAGTGTTTGAACTTCTGTAGTGCATAGACCATAGCTAGTCCCTCACGTTCCTTTATGGTATATTTTTTTTCTATTGTTTATAGTTTCCTACTTGAAAAAGATATTGGATGATCTATCTCTCTGTCTCCTGGTTGTGACAAGATCATTCCTAGTGATATTGATGATGCTTCCACATGTACATGAAATTCCTTGTTCCATTCTGGGAAAATTAAGATTGGCCTAGTTACTAACTTTTGTTTCAGTGTGTCCAATCCTTTCTGACAACCGTCTTTCCACTGGAACTTCGCTTATTTTTTAAGTAGTTTTTCAGGTGGTTCCGTAATCTATGTGTATCCTTGGATAAATTGTATTTAATACATTGTGTGGCCCAATGTCACAAACAACTGTTTAAATGATGTGGGTGGTTCTAAATCAAGAATAACTGCAATCTTTGTAGGATCAACTATTAGACCTTGTTTGCATACCCCATGTCCCAATAATATTTCAAACGGTGCACAAAAAATACACTTCTTTAGATTCAAGGATATATGATGTTTTAGACACTTATCCAGCATCAATATTAGCAATTCAATGTGATCCCTTAACAAGATAAATATTGTCCAATCATCCAAGTATACTTGAATAACCTTATGAATAAACTCTTTAAATACTGCAACAACTACTCTTGAAAATATCGCAGGTGCATTCTTTAACCCAAAGGGAATCACTGTGTATTGAAAACTTCCCCATTCCGTCGCAAATGGGGTCTTATGTCTATTCTCTTGCGTGATTCTTATTTGATGGTAGAATGAGAAAATATTTGTGAATGAATAGGCCTCTTGTCTACCTACGTTTTCCAATACTTCATCTATAAATGGTGTTGGTAATGGATCGTGAAGGCATGCATCATCCAGTTTCCTCAAATCTACACAGATTATTATACCTCTTGTTTTCTTGTCCTACACTACTACTTGAATTATCCATTCTGATTCCTCAGCTGGTCCGATGACTCCTACTTTTAGCATGCATTCTATTTATTCCTTTACTTTTTCTTTATATCTTGGGTTCATTCTATAGGGAATCTGTTTCATTTTTTTAGCGCGTGGTTTCAGTGGGATCCTCATCTCCCCTAGCTCTCCCACTATCCCTTTCATCTATGATAATGTCATGGGGAATAGGTCTTGGTATTCATGCATGAGATCTGTTATCTTTTCTACATTTTCCTCATCCCAATAATCTCTTATATGTGCAAACTTAGGGATTTATTCTATCCCAATATTAACTTTTCATGTCTTGACTGGTTGCGCGTTTGTAGATTCCATCTCTGAGCCATTTACTATTCATTCCCCCTATGTTTCTTGTACTTATATGTTGAGAGGATATTCATCATGTTGATCCTCCTATATCACATTGTAACATTCCAATAACTTGTGAACTATCATGGAGGCATTATGTGCACTGCATATGTATATTACCTCCATTGATTCTTCTTCGGCAAATATTTTCTTTTTAATCGCATGTAGCTTTGTACTTATTAGGGGTGACTCATTCTGAAAGGTGAATGTTACCTGGAATTTTTTAGTTATGTACTCCTAGTCTACTGTATCTCTTCACATCTCCAGTTCTAGGTACCATTTCTTTGGAATGGTATCCAAGGTATGTATGAACTTGTGTGTCCATTCTTTCCTTGGGATTGATTTCCATGATTTTTCACACTTGCTATAGCGGTAAAACCCCCCTATGGACTACACTAGGGTTCAACATGTAGACATATCTAACCATCTAAAAGTATCCTACTCTTTAGACTACCCCAAATATACCCCACATTCATAAAAGAAATACAAAGTAAAAATATCTGGTAACTCTACCTTAAACTTTGTGTCTAGTGTCGATCCTTTCGCGTTCGATTGCTCCTCGACTACAAGTCTCCTCCCAAGGCTGACCTGCATTCACAAAAAGACAAACAAGAAACTACGAACATGTATCTCATATATGAATTAGTCGGTTAGATGTCAGTATAAAACATGAATCAAACATAAATACTGAACACATCATATTGTCGGACAGAAAAAGTATTCCTTTTATTGATATCACAAAGTTTACTTACAATGAGATCGACAACTGCTCCTTGAACTTGGTCCTATCTCCTCTCCACCAAGCTCCAACTGTGCTTCCACATATCTTTCGCCTCTCACACTTCTCTCTAAGGAAATGGCATAGGCTTATAATGGAGGAAAAAGGCAAGAATGGACAATTCTGGCACAAAACTCGCAAGGTGGATGCAAATTCTTGGGGCAAGGAGGGGATGTGAAATAGGCAGAGTTTCATTGTTCTTATTCTTCTCTTAGGAATGAGACCCCAACAAATATTTTTATATGAAAAAAGGATGGTTATTCGGTTGGGTGATGGGCTATAGGCGGTGGGACAGTTGGAAAACTACCCAATAGCCCGTAATCTCAACGAATTCCTTGCAACTTTTTAATTTTTGCAACATTTGTGGGTATACGCGGGTTGTAATGGTGCAGATATTGTATGTACGCGAGCTGAAGTGGTGCATAAAGAATGTGTACGTGAGAATTAGTGGTGCATGGCACATACATCTTCAAAAATATGTTTTTTAAGAAGAGTTGCTCAGTGATGGCTTGGCAAAAATAGTAAGTAAGAGGGCCAAATGTCAGGTATGCATGTATGGTGCAATTTAGGTTTATAACAACACTTTGAAACATGATCTATTGGGTTTCCTTCCCCAGTATACTTTTGCATCATGTCTCCCTCATCACTATTGAATCTCACGTGGATTAGTCTCCTACATTGTTGCTAGTATTATATGTTTTATTTGTGTCTCCCGCCATCTTGCGGGGGTGGATTTCAATACAATGTCTAGTGTTAGTAGCCTCTATTGATTCGGTACATGTGCCTCGAATGTATGTAATAATTTTGTTATATATGTCATCGCATCATACTTAGGTCAGTTGCTTAGTTCTATTCCAATCCAACATACTGATTTGATCATGCATGTGCATCGTTGTGTTGAGACTTCATGCATCCCTTGTTGCCAATTTTCCAGACCTAATTTTGATTATGATGTGCATGAACTGATGCTACTCCGACTTAGTGCAACGTCTGAAGTGAGGTTAACATAATTTTCCTTCCTCACAGTCATGTTGTACATGTTATCAATTTCATATTCTTTCGTTGGTTCTATGTACCTCCTTCCTTCTTTTGGGTTTAATGGCATAGTAGATTTCAGTTCTCCTACTTCAAACATCACCTCTCACCTTTTCAAATTAATAATGGATTGGTTATCAAATGCCCATTCCAGTCCCATTAACACTGGATATGGTTGTATGTCATCCACAATATCGATAACTTAAGATTTTGCAACGTTGTACACTCCATCTATATTCATTGTTATTCCTATTAATATGCCAATAGGTATTATTTTGTACTAGTTTTATAATCTCAATTGAATGGGTGACCAAACTAACTGGGGTTTCCCCATTATTTCCCAGGTATGCTTAGGTAACACGTTCACATCAGAGACCAAGTCTAAGATCACGTTGTCTATGTCATATTCTCCAATCTGCGCACTGAATCTGAACTCTCCATTGGTTCCCTTCTTGCGTAGTAGTTGGTTCACTACTTTTTTTTAGTAGGGGTTTCCTTCCCTTGAGTGTAGAGATCGATCGTAGAGCATAATGTGTGCAATGTATTTTCATCCTCGCCTATCTCTAGGAAACTCTTTAAAATTTTTCCTAAGGTACTTCTCCTCTCCACCAACCCTTTATTCATGGTTTGATCATCAGTGGGATGCATATCCCCCATAGGTGGTGCATATGATGTGGACGTTTCCCAATCCTATCGCAAGAGTTCTTTCCTTTCATGTTTATAGGTCTCCTTCTCTTCCTATGGGTTAAATACTAGTATAGGTGCTACTGGTTTCTTTACCCACTACTCATCATGTTTCCTTACATTGGTTGCATCCATCCTTGTTTTAGTTCCTGCATGCATAACAAATGATATTTTGGGTCCTTCATCCTATATCTCAACATATATTTTTTGAATGTTCAGGTTTTGGTTTTGATTATCTATAGACTACCATTTTTCCTATAGTTGTGGATAGTTCTCTATCGCATTTTCTAACGCCTGACAATAAGTGCATGTTGTGAAGGGATTTTGTAAATCTCATGCTAGGTGTCCTATTTGATTACAATTATAACATATTATGGGGCCTCTTCCTCCTCTCTTGAAGTTTTCTCTACCTATACCCCTACCTAATCCTCCTTGGTTTCCTTGATTAAATCCTCTTTGATTATTATACTACCCTCCCCCTTATGTAGCAAAATTCGCCTCCTAGATTCTGTACATGTATGATGTGCATTCCCTCATCATATCGAATGCATGATAATCCTTATCTTTGTTTCCTACTGATTTGCAAAAGCTACAGAATATGTTTCTTGGAGTACTCTAATATTATATAATATTTGGCACTGATGTGGGTTATGTCCCCATTTCTTGCATATCTCATAGTATCCTCCTCCTGGTAGAGGTTTTGGTGCTCCAACTGCTAAGTATTGTGCAAAGGTTGGACATTCATCTTTGTGGTGACCTTCAATCCTACATTTGGTGCACCAGACCTGTTCCCATTTCTCTTTTCCCTTTGTGATTTATGCCAACTAAATTGTTAAGGAATCCAGTTGGTTCAATATATGCGTCATTCCGTTGTTGTCTCCAATCTGATAGGTTTCCAACTTCATAACAATTTCCAAGGCCTCAAATTGCGATGTAACCTTTTGGTGTATTAAAGGGTTACAGACGTGAAGTAACAAGCCTGCAATGAACCACTCTCTATGTTGTTGATCGGGTATTTGAAATTTTAACCTCCCCATCACATCTTTGAATCTCTGATCGAACTCCCATACTGACTCAGTCTGTATTTGTTTGATCTCCTTGACCTTAGTAATGTACTATGACTCGTAATTTGGTTTCTTGAATTATTTTAATAATTCTTGTGTGATCTCTGCTAATGTCCTTGTTTGACCTAGTACTATGGTACTTTGAAGCTTCATGTACCAAACGAGCATGCACACTTTAAAGGTTGTTTCCAACTACGTGATATTTGTGCCATCATCATGGACATTATTTGTTGTCCATATGGTTTCACATATGAACGGATGGTGTTCTAGGTCTTCCGATCCAATTCCTTTGAACTCTGGTAATCTTAGTGTGTTATCTACTCCTGCCATGTTGTTGTGTGTATTACTCCTTCCGGGTGATGTTGGTTGATTATGATTACCTGTACTACTACCACTACTCTAGTTACTACTTCTCTGACTTCCCCTACTAATTACAAGTGCTCTAGAGAGGGCTTCGAACGCTGCCTTAGATTCATGTGACACACACGAGGTTCTAGTTTCGACCCAAGACTCTGCTCGAGAAGGACTTACTGGCTCTTCTATAACTGGAATGAACTGGATATCTTCTTCTTCTCCCTCTGTCTGTTGTACTTCTATGATACATATATCTGCGCGATGTTCCGGGTACTCACTGCACTTCTCTCTCTCTATGACCGCAGTTCTCAATTTCTTGTACCTTCTCCCACTATGCAGAACTCCAAATTTGTCTTCTCTTTCTCTTGCATTCTCATTCTTCCTTTCCTTTGTCTAGTTTTCCTACCCTTAGATTCTTTCCAAATCAATAAGCCTCAATTCGTTTGTGTGTGCAAGGTTCTTTAGCTATCTAACTCCATCATCATCATTTTCTGATCACATAGCAACATTTTTATCCAGGTTTCTAACGAATTTATGAATCTTCTTCGTGGGACTTCAAAGAAGTCTCTTTCTGCAACACTGTAATCCTATGTATAGTCTATGGAAAATTATGTTATGTAGCCTCCCAATATACTATCCAGCCAAAAATCAACTACGCGTGAAGTTATGTTGTCCACTGAATTCACTCGTCCCACTAGTTTAGGAGTCCAGTTCTTTGGTGCAACTAGTCTATTTCTACCAGTATTTTCCACAAATATTTCCAACCATTCTGCTAAAAGGTTAGGAAATTCACCAAAAAATATCTCATGCAAGTCTGTGTACACATACCTTTGCAACCATTTATTATTATTTAGTTGAGGCTTTTTATTCTTCTTCTGAGCAAATTCTTGTTCATTTTGTTATAGCCATTTGGTTATCTCCTTCCTCATTGGTCTTCGAAACATTCCCTCACTTCCAGATTCCAGGTCCCGACAACTGAACCATTTTTTCGTGCGTGCGTATGTAGGTTCAAGACCCTGGGTTCAAGTTACTTAGTCCAACAAAACCCTACAGACACTAGCCCTTTCAGCATCACCTACAAGCATGTGAAGTCTCACCCAAGGTATCTTTATAGGGACTGCATGAACCAAGATTCTACAGTGGTGAGGGAAATATGGGAAATATGATCTATCATACATACAAGACCCTTTCGCACACTAGATCCTAGTTAATATGGAATCATTACTTCATTATATATGCATATAAGTCTATATTCGCACTAGTTAGTGGTTACACATACAATTATGGTTACTATGCATTAGACTATCAACAAGATCAATGTAACAATCCTCCATACACAACACAAGGTAAATAATTAAAATGGAGTAAGAGTCTTATTATTTTTATTTATGTAACAATCCTCCATACACAACACAAGATAAATGATTAAAATGTAGCAGTCTTATTATTATTACTATTTTTTTTAAACGAGGTTGCACATTATCTAATAACAATTTCCATGAGCAAGACAAAACTACAAAATAACATTAGATATATAACCTATGCTTATTCAACATCGTAAATCTTACTAACGCCAAATTCACGACAAGGTCATGATACATTTATTTTTAATCTTATTAAACTCAACCAAATTCACAAATCATTACTTTAAATCCACATCCAATTAATCAAACCATTATTAATCAATACTAAATTACTAATAAAATAATTTAGTTTAAGGCATAATATGTTATTCTACTTGCGCCACAATATAATAAATACCATAATTTTGAACTTAACTAAAGGTAAAATCCATAACCCATTTTCATTTTCATCTTTTAAGTAATGTAGCTAACTTCCATTGTTACATCTACTATCAACTTAATATTCAATGATGTTAATTCTAATAAATTTATAATTACCATTCCCTTAATACATGTACATATATTCACATATATATGAATTTTATATAAACAATATGATATATCCAATTCCATAGTTAAGTATCAAGATTTATACTACATCCAACCCAAAAAGAAATTTCTATTACTATTCGTACTCTTCAAATATTCATGCAATATAATCAACTTTATAAGTGGTATTCTTATAATGTATTTCAATCTTGAGGTCCAATTGTATACCATTTCAAGGTATACCATTCTATTATCATAATTTGGTATGTTACAGGTGTAATATAATAATGGGATGTAACAGAAATTTAATTCGGAGAGCCATTTTCAGGCTACATTTATAATCGATTTTTTTTAAATAGAGCTCAATAGTTAACCTCAAGCTCCTAACGTCCAAGTAAGGCGCAGCCAAATATCATCGAGTAAAGATTTTAAATATCAAATAGATTATTATCAGCACAAAACTTAACACGTAAAGTCTTTTTTTTTTTCCATGAAAAAATTAACTCGATTTTATAAAGAGTATAAAATCATTTACAAAGCAGTTTCTGCAGCAAATCTATGAAGATTGGTCATAAGTCAATGCTCTAATACAAAATGTAGTGGTCAGCGCACTATTACAAAATCGACAGCGCTCAATAACAGCAGGTCGATGCCAATCAAAACAATCTGTAAACCGGTTCAGGAAATGAAACAAAACATAACGCAGAAATCCGAGTAGATAAACATCGATCAAACATCGATAAGAAGATGACCAAAAAGGTTGACGAGCTCACAAGTCTGCTATCACAGTGGAAGAGCGTAATTTTCCCAACCTCTTCAATAAGCGCTCTTTTTGAGAGAGCTTCAGCCTCATGATTAAAGGATCTACGAAAGTGTTGAAAGCTGAGGTTGGTGAAGCCCTTGGAGAGTTCACGCGTTTTCTGTTTCCAACAAGCAACGTGGACTGCGTTGAGCTTTGACTTGTGAGTAATCCAATCTATGATGACTCTTGAGTCACCTCGGACGAGGAGATGCGAGATGGACCAAGATGAAGCAAGGAAGAGTGAGACCCAAAGTCCCATGAGCTCCGCTTTGGTGTTGGTCCCCTGACCACAGTTGAGGAACCACTTTGTAATGCGCGACGGATGTGCTTTGAAAAAACCCCCGGCACCACAGCAGAGACCATTTGAATGCGCTGCTCCATCAAAAGAGGCCAGGGTAAAACCATCAGGCAAGTCAAGGTTAAACACTTTGGTGATGGAGGGCTTCAAAGTAGAAGGGTGCCAGTTGTGGGTGGAAATTACTCTTTTGAAGACAACCATCGAGGATGGAGGCCGATTCTCGAACAGCGCCCAGTTTCGCTCAATCCAAAGGTGCCAACTAATGATCACTGCCAAGCAATTCAGAGAGGATTTATTCCGGTTCCAAGAGTTGAAACAACTAGAAATCGAGTCACCGCTCCAGGAGAAAGGAAGTTTGTAGTAGAATAAAGTGTTTTTCCAGACTTCCATCGAAAAATGGCAATGAATTAAAAGATGACTGATATCTTCCTGGGCATGCTGGCAGAGAGGGAAAATGCCTGGCCCTTCCCATCCCCTCCGGCGAAGCTGGTCCCACGTTAATATCTTGCCTTTCCCGGCAAGCCATATAAATAGTTTATACTTGAGAAGGAGCTTCCAGATCCAAAGCTGAGTAAACCAGGAAAAATCGGGCTCTTGGGCTTGCTTTGAAAACAGAGCATTGTATAAATTTTTAACGGAGATAATACCTGTAGCGTCACCTCCTGCCCACCGCAGAGCATCCAGATTGTCGTTGAGGGAAATTCCGGCAGTCTTTAAAGCTGTAGAGTAGCGGTCCCATTCCGCTACCTCCCCACCACTTAGAGTCAATTCTGCAGTGCCCAGACACTGAATTTTAAACTTCTTGCGTGTAACACTCCACGAATTATACAACTACTCATTTTGAAGGCAAACTAAAAATAATATTATTACAACTTGACAGTGTTCAACAAAAATGTGTTTGATCAGTGACAAACGCCTTTTGACAAGCATAAAACAAGTTCATTTCTAGATGACAATTCTTGACGAAAAATCGAATATGCTAATTAACTTTCCATCAATAATGTACATATTTACAAATATAGAATAATTTTATTTTTCAATGAATATGATCATTGTATAAAGATCTTTTTTTAAAAACAATAATTAGCAATGAAATACCGTAACCAACGGCCTTGTGAACAATTCGAAGTCAATATTCAACCAAAACTTGTGCAAAGTCCAATCCTTCACTTTCTGTTATTGGATAAATCCGTAAGTGTGGACACAAACCGATCTCCCTAGATCCACCTGGATCTAGAACAAAGCAAGACAGAATAATACTCTTTCCCTAGATTTCGACTATTGAATGTACTAGAAGGCAAAAACAAAGGACATACCTTATGATCGATTCCTATAGTCTTTGTTTGTCATGCTTCGCTCTAATTCTCTTGTGCATTCAAGACCAAGACAACACAAACCAACCAAAGTGAAGAAAGTACAATCTATTCAACAATAGCTCTATGTATATGATCAAGGAGTTATACAATAAAGTGGAATTAGCTTTATGGGAAAGGGACATATTACTGTATCATATTGATGGAAAGTAAAGATTACAACCTGAGCCTTGATGTTGCAAACTTCCTTTCAACAGCTCTTGAATCTGACACACACACTTTCTCACTTGTATGAAGAAGATCAACCACCTTTGATAAACTTGCTGGAGTTCTTAGCTGATGTAGAATCGGTCCTTTACACAATCCTTTTCACTAATTCTCCAATGAATCTCTTCCTTGTTTTCTTCTAACATTTTCCATAAGAATCCACTCAATATATAGGAGAGAATGAATTGGTTACTTGGATAAGAATGATCCCAAAATATCAGGAAATCCAGTACTTAGATAACCATTCGAATGCCATCTCATCCTTCTAGAAGATTCCCTTCTAGAAGCTTCGAGAATTCATCTTTTTCCCTTCTTTAGAAAGTGTTTGCACCCTAGCAGTTACACACAGTGTGAACTTCTCACACCCTGGCTTAAGGTAGCCTATGAGAATCATGCATTCTCGCAGGCAAATGTATTAGCAGCCTGCGAACCTTCCTAAAAAATGTGATTTCTATAAAGAGAAGAAAGTAACTTTTCTTAGGAGAAAGTTCTAATGAAGATCATGAGTGCACCATAATCAATACATCATCATGATGACCAAAATTATGGGTAACAGAATGTCCCCGAAAGTCTAAGATTGGAACCAGTGACAGTCGATAGGCTTTGTAAGTTGCATGTGTGTGTCGAGAACCAGGAGCACATCTAATCGGAAACCTGCGAACAACCAAGCATCTGCAGAATATCATATATATCAATTCTGAGGTAGGAATTCCCATACTCAGATCACAGACTGATGACATTATAGACATGGGTCATGGACACCAATCATACACTGTGGATCCATGCCGTCAAAATATAGCATAGCCACCGGAATACACTGTGGATCTATGTGAGAAATTTCAAATCCAGACGACATAGCCACAAGACATACACAGTGGATCTATGTGTTGCAAATTATACATACTCCATCGCAACCTGGATCACAAAGATAATACCCAGGGTCTTCAATCTCGTTGCCCAAAGTACGAATCTAACCATGTGATTACATGTGTTGAAGTCGAACATGGTAGAAACCACTTGATTGTCGGTCATTGATGAAACCGTTAACAAGTGCGAGGGAAATCATCATTGATGTTAATGACTCCCAAGCTACCATAGTACAATCCATTGAGTGTGAATAAATGAGTTGATGTCGAACACCCGATGGAATCTTTTGATCAGGGGTCAATGATGTAAACCCACTGTTGAAAGCGAGGAAACCTGCCATTGAGGCATGCAAGTTCCAAGGTACCAAATAATTTCTAAGTCTTGATTTCAGATAATGAGCTGAAGTCGATGGAACAAAACTCGTCACAGGAGGGCCTTAATGTATCCCCCATCAATGACACGAAATGAGTAATAGAGTTTGAATGTGAAACAGAGCATGTTGTAAATTGGACTGGACACAGGGAAGGCCGACACAGAGAGAATGGATAACTGCAGATGGCCGACTCAATATAGGTTTCAGATGGACTTCTCTTGAACATATGAATGACACGACCAATGATTTGGCAGCATTGACTCAAAGACAACACAGGGAATGACCTTGTAATAAATCGAATGAGAGACAAATGGATTTCCCAAACTGGCTTCAAATGATGAATATGGGGTGTCATGTTCAGGAGTGACACTTACTACCAATCAATACGAAGATGAAACATATCCCTTTCCCAAATTTTCCCCCACCATTTCTGGCAAGTACCTCTTTATTTTTACGCAAGCTTGAAGATGATCACATATGCTTGTTGATATAAGCTCATCCTTCGGACAAGTCCCTCGGAGTATTTTTAGCAAACCCTAAGAAGGAGTGGTTCAGTCCCATCACGGGTCTGTCAATGTTTGTTTAACGAGTCCAAAGATAGTAAACTCGATAGTTTTTCAAGATTATAGAGTTTGGAAAAACACTTAAAAGAGAACTCTCTCAGTTCTTTTTTCGTAAAATAGTCTGGATGAGACCGAAAAAGAGAGAAATTATCGCTCCCCAGACGCATACTTCAAATACTTTAGCGAGCATGAAAATAGCAAGGTCTCTCGACGATCTTTTCATGTTTAGAGAGTCTGAAAAGAGCTTAAAGAGGACTCCAAGGGGGTTCCTTTTTCGTATAAACTTGTTGAGCCCGAAAAAGTGATAAAACTATGCTCGATCACGTTCTCTTGTATTTACGAGCATAAGAACGGACAAAAATGATGCTCGAGGTTTTATGTAAAAACCATAAAAAACAATAAAAAACATGCTATAATGAAGAAAAATATGTCCATACCCATGTGTTTAATTATCAACGTCATCACACCTGCAAGTCATTACACTCATCTTGGTATTAGGGATTAGGTTTAATCAATAAATAAACAAAAAAATCCCAAAATGACATAGTAAAAAGTAAATCAAATGAGTAAATAGTCATTTTTACCATATTATTTCACATTTCCACTATTGAGCTCTAAAACCCTCTTTTTACCCTCTGAGTTTGGCATTAATTTTTGGAAGCTACAAGAGATCATTCGACGAGCCGTCTGCTGCATTAAGGTAAGTTCTTCATTCTTGACATTTTCATGGTTTAAAATTTTGATTTCATTGGTTAATTTTTCAGTTTCAAGTGGTTTTTTTAACCCTACATGCGCGTAGGCGTTCTCGCAGGTAGCTCATATGGGGCCTGCGAGAATGATGCGTTCTCGCAGGTGAGCCTTGAGCCACCTACAAGGTGTTCACACTGCACAAATGAGGCACCTGCAAGAACTGTAGAATCCAAAATTTTAAAAAAATTTAGCCAATGAAAAAGATCCAGATCATGTATAAAATCATTAATCCTCCTCTTATTTTCCTTGTGCAGATAAATAGCCACAAACATGGTGCTTGAGTGGCATGAAATAGAACATGAAGAGGATAATGAAAATGTCGAGAATCATCCTCCCACCATAGCTGCATTGAGATATTGTGGGCTCTTAAAATACTTTCGCATCCCGGGCATGAGGGCCCAAGTCAGACTACTAGAGTTCCTGGTCCATATGTGGGACCCAGATCAGCAGGTTTTCAATGTAGGAGCTCATATTTTGTCCATAGACATTGAGGACATATACTTTTTGACTGGATTGTCCAGGCGCGGGTATTATGTCAGTCTGACTGAAAGTAGAGGCGGTGGGCTCAAGATGAGTGAATACTGCAATCAATACTGTGTACCAGAGGCTGAGAGGAAAAAGGGAAAAGTTTCTATCTGGGGGGTACAAGACTTGACCCTCTGCACTGTCCTTTTTACTATAGCTCGAATGGCCAGGAGTTCTGCTCCTCATATGGCATTACAGAGCTACTTCCAGTACGCCATCGAGTGTACTGAGCCTCGAGTATTCAACTGGGCAGATTTTGTGCTTCGCAGTATCAAAAGGAAATTAACCAAATGCAGGTGAGGTGAATTGAAACAATTTGGGTATGGTTCTTTGCTGGTGTCCTTCTTCCTTGAGAGGGTCCCTGTATTTAGACTACAGGTTGAGTGGGACTTATCGGGTCCTAGGGATCCAAGGATGTTGAGGTGGTGTTGGCTCATGGCCCGGCACGTGGAAGGAGCAGTCGTCAAGTACGACGATATTTTCTTTGACTGGATTCAAAACCAGATGTTGATGGTCGATGACTACGCCTATGTCAGGTTGGATTTCCAAGGAGATACGGATTTAGCACTGCTTGAGGATGCTCAGTGGAGAGACCTCGGTAAGAAGTTTCATGCATTTTCTCTTTTTAAATGTTTTTTTATTTTTAATCATATTCAAATGTTTTTGTTTTATATATTTATCCAAAGACTAACACAAAATGTTTGTTGATAACACAGATGTTGGACCGTATAGACCTCCTGGCACCTCTCCTATCCAGCGATGAGGAGAGGTAGTAGCACCACCAGCACAGTATGCCAAATATTATCAGGTGGTGGAATAGAATTTAGAGGGCCTGACAGCATACATTCCAGATATGACTCTGGAAGAGATTCCACGACGCGATCAGCGTCACACTATAGGGGTATCAACAACTATGGGTCAATTTCTCCGTAGGGTTTCTAGGGCAGTCGTGTGTTACCGTGAACGTCATCTATGACGTCACTTTGTAGAAGCTATAAGCTTCAATTTTTGATATTTTGGTCTTCGGACAAACTTTTTGTAAAAACACCTTTGATCGTTATATATACAGATGGTTTCCACCGGTTTACTTTATGAATTTTGATGTGTTTAATTTATAAATGGTTCAAATGTCGGTCCAATACGTAATTAGCCAATACATCTGTTAATGTATTAAGACATCTAGGAATATGTTGATATTCAATGTGATCAAAATAACGTTCCAAGAGGCAAATTCGCAAATACACCCATAAAAAAGTAGGACTTCGAATAGAGTAGATATTACTTAGTTGTAGTAATACAAGCTGCGAGTCCAGTCGCACAACCAAATGACAAATTCCGAGTGAGATAGCATCAACCAATAATTCAATAACGACGCTATACTATGCAATGTTGTTGGTTGCACGACCAAGGCATACACCTCGTAAAGATACAAGTTCATTTGTTGGGGCATAGATTGCCGACGCAGTGGAAGCTAGGTTTCGAGTACTACGTCTAGCACCATCAGTGAAGCCAATATAGGGTAGCAAAGACACCAACATCTGGCAATCAAACACAACGTCACATAAGGGCAGAGACCAGATAACGTCAAAAGCAAACTAAAGTAACACACACAAAGTATGATACATAAAATACAAGTACTTATGCACAAATGACTTATGCATAGTACTTCTTCAAGTACAACCCATTCTTGGGTTCACTCAAAGGGATACCATCGTAATCGACCAGCTCATATGCTCCTTTTTCCAAAACTCGGTGAACAATATAAGGACCTCGCCACATTGGTTCGAATTTCCCAGCTCCTAAGACATATCGATCCTGTTCATAGAGAAGAACAAGATCACCTTCAGAGAAAACTAGAGGCTTGACATGCTTGTCATACTGTGCCTTGACACGTTTCTTCTGGGCTTCTATTATCAGAGTGGCGTCACGTCGAGTTTCATCTAATCGCATCAGATACAATAGACGTTCTTCTTCAGCAGAAGTATTGGGTAAGAGTTCGAAATCTAGCTTCAGAGAGGGTATCTCACATTCTGTAGGAAGAATGGCTTCCACACCATAGACCAATCGAAAAGGCGTAAACCCCGTAGCGGATTTAACAGATGTCTGGTATGCCCACAATGCCGAAAACAACATCGTGTGCCAGCTTGTTTTATGAATTCCTATCATCCGTCGAAGCATAGTTATAAGAACTTTGTTGATTGCTTCGACCTGCCCATTAGCTTGCGGATAATAGGGTGTTGAGTTATCATGATGAAGACCCAACTTTTCTGTAAGTTCAGACATCATAAAATTCCTAAAATGACCACCGTGATCAGTAACGATAGCTTGGGGAACACCAAAACAAGTTATGACATGGTTAAAAAGATACAAGGTTGTAGTCTTTCCAGTATTATCAAATGTTGGCATCGCCTCGGCCCATTTCGTAAAGTAATCAACAACTACAATGATGTAACCATGCCCCCTGACCGAGTGAGGGTGACATGTCATGAAATCAATGCCCCATTTCTCAAAAGGACCAACTGAGACCACGGGATGAAGAGGAGCAGGACGTGACCGAATTTTCTGATTGTAGGTCTGGCAGGCATGGCACTTCTGAACGACAGTAATGCAGTCGTTGAACAAGGAAGGCCAAAAATAACCTGCGCGTAAGATCTTCTGGGTAGTAGCATACCCAGACATATGACCACCACATGCTCCAGAATGGCAGTCATTCAGCGCTTTCTCGGCTTCGTCAAATGTCAGACAACGTCGAAAAATAGAGTCAATTCCCCGACGGTAAAGAGTATCCCTGAGGATAATGTATTGGCGTGCTTGATAACGGATGTGACGTCTTTTAGTACTAGACAAAGCAGGCCGAAAAGTTTGGGTTTGGAGATATATAATGATATCCCCATACCAAAGATCATTTTCACTAATTAGGAAAAGAGACTCATCAGGTAATGAATCTACTGCTACATTTTCCGTGGCATAGTGAGGAAAATCACATATCAACTCAGCAAAAACTAAGCATTTCTTAGACGTGGCATGATCGAATTCCAAGTCAAACTCCTGGAGTATGACAATCCATTTGGAGTATTTCCCCCCTAGCAATTGACGTGTCAAAATGTGTTGCATAGGGTTGCAATGAGAAATCACCGTAGTTTTCCATGAGAGGATATAATTCCAGAAGCATTGGACGGCTTGAACGGCAGCCAAGGCCAGCTTTTCAACATGTTGATACTTGATCTCAGTTGATGTGAGACTTCGACTCAAGTAATAAACAACATGATCGTCGCCCTTATCATCCTCTTGGACTAGAACCATGCCAATAGTATACTCTGAGGAAACAAGAAAAAGAAAATAGTCACGACTATAATCAGGAGGAAAGAGAAGCGAAGCTCACGTGAGGGACAACTTCAAAGCTTCAAAAGCATTGTTAGCAATGGTATCCCAAACGAACTCGAAATCTTTCTTTAGCAGCCGTGTAAAACCACGAGTAATCTCGGCGTAATTAGGGATGAAACGACGAATAAAGTTTTCTTTCCTCTGCAAACTTTGCAACTGGCACAGTGTAGAAGGAGGAGGGACATTAAGAATCGCCTCAACCTTAAGTGGATCCACCCTGATCCCTTGACATGAAACAATGAAACTTAGAAGATGACCGGATTCTACGCAAAAAACGCATTTATGAGGATTTAAACGAATACGATAGAACTGACAACGAACGAAAATGGCCCAGAGATGAGTGGGGTGATCGACTCGACGTAAAGAATGAGCTGGTAAATTGTCCAAATAGGGTTGAACGATATGATTTATATCATGAAAAGCATAAGACATAGCACATTCAAACGTCGCGCCAACGTTCTTAAGACTGAAGGGAAGTTTCCTATAGGCAAAATTACCCCAAGGACAAATAAAAGAAGTTTTGTATTGGTCCTCGGGAGCAATGTTAATTTGATTATAGCCGGAGAAACCATCCATGAGAGAGAAGATTTCACTGCCATCACAGTCATCGACAATCTGGTCAACAAAAGGGGTTGGAAAGTTGTCTTTTGGATAGGCTTTGTTAATATCCCTATAATCAACACATACACGAATATTGCCCCATTTCTTATCAATTGGAACAGGGTTGGAAACCCATTCTGTTAGAGCCACAGGATAAATAAAGCCGGCTTTGAGAAGTTTTTCAACCTCAAGCTTGATAGCCGCCGCTTTACGTGGGTGAACTGGACGAAGGCACTTCCAGACAGGTTTATCTCCGGGGTATGTATTTATCTCATGTATAACAATTGCAGGGTCGATACTTGGCATCTCTTCGTAACTCCAGGTGAAGATTTCACAAAATTCTTTGAACAGAGACGTATAGGTGACAATTTCATCGAGAGAACACGAAGCTCCAATATGAACATTTTCGAATATCCCAGGTTTAACGGATATGTCAATGGGAATCGTGGGAGAGATATTACTTAAGTTCCCCTCAGCAAACACATCATGTGAAGTCACGGGAACCGTAGAAATGACAACAACGATCGACGGAGTCGAGATCCGTTGGTAGTTCTCAAGGGTGTGTTGTTCTAGAAATAGTATAGAATGATGATGCCCATCATCCCAAGGGGTGTCTTCCATGACAGACATGATCATCTCGTCAGTGGGAAAGATAACACGGAAAGGATCAGGAGACAACTCATCAAGAGAAGAGGTAGAAGGTGTTGTCGATTGAATGGCCTGATATGCAGACTCAACCGAACTTAACGACATGATGTCGTCGAAACGAGTGTGATCTCCAGGGTCAGGGACAATCCAAGGGTCATGTGACGCAGGAAGTTTGTGAGGCATAGTGGAGATCATGTTTATAGAAGCAACTGACGGGCATGGAACATCGGGCGGAGGAATGGGGAAAGTACCCATTAACGAGGAGTCCTTTAAAATGCCTACACCGACATTCTCATAACCTAGCGAGGTTTTAGCAATAAATGACATGTTTCCAGTATGAGTATCAGAATTGAAGAAGGCAAGTTGGTCAACAGTAACCACCTTTCCTTGGTGAGGAAAAAATACTACATGGAAAAGTTTTGACACAACGACACGCATGGAATCGATCCAACTACAGCCAAGTAAAAGATTATAATCAAGGGGAGCGTCAAAAACTTCCACTTCGACTTGGACTGTCTTACCTTCTAATGTGATAGACAACGAAGGAAGAACATCGTAAGGCTTAAAACCAGAGCCATTGAAGGTTGTTAGAGTATTTTTTGATTCAGTCAAGGGAGGAGAGCCAATATCTTTCCAACAAGAAAAAGACATTACACACGTTGAGGCACCCTTGTCGATAACAGTTCGACAAATGTTCTTGTCAGAGACAACTTGTATCTGGAACGCGAGTTGCAGGGGTAACCGTGGAATGTGATCATCCAAGACAAAGACTATTAAATTCGTATCGGTTGGGTCAATTCCACCTATATCTTTCAACAGTGCCTTCCGTTGTTCAGGACAAGACTGAAGGACTTCAAGGGCTGACATCACTGAAGGTGTCTGGGCTAGATCTTCAAAAATACTGTAGTTCTGGGCTGCACGAGCATGAGTATTGAAAGCCGATTTCTTAATGACACCTTTAGGGGGTTGTCGCAGAACTGTATCAAGGCTCGGTCATTCAAGATGAAGAGGATTGTTGGTAGGTGGAGTCTATGGAGAGGGTTGTACCAAAGCAGGAGGTAAATCATCAACCTTCTCTTTAGACGGAGTGTAATCTTTGGCTCTAATCATGAGTGCAACGTTGTTTGGATTAGAATCACCAGTACACATCAAAACATATGATGTAGTAGAAGTAGATGGTTGGTCATGAATGACCAACTGAGCCTACTGTTGAGATGGGAAGGGTTGGGACAAGACTACCGGGGTAGAAGGTTTTGAGGTCCCTTGAAGGAACTTAGTAACCTCGACACGTCGTCGACCATCCTTCGTGTAGTGATTGTCACCACAGATAAGGCAAGGGTAGTGGGGTTTGTGCTTATCCCGATCTTCAACAGGGGTGTTTTTAGGCTTCTCAGTTTGATTATTATTTCTTCCCTTCTTATTCTTGCCTCTCCCCTTTTTATATTTATTTTTACCGGTCGGGGTAGATTGAACAACATTCATCTCAGAATTTTTACCGGTAGGAGTGGCAGGAGACGAAGCATTTTGAACATTAGAAGAAGTAGACTTAGGGTTGGTTCTTGAAACAGAATGTGATTGGGCTTGAGAAGTACCAATCACACCGTCAGCTGCATGTGAGGCAACTGGAGTAGTTGAAGTGTTGGAAGTACCAGGACGGGGTAACTCAGGTAATAAATCATAAAGTGTTCCAATTTGTGAATAAACGAGATCAACATATTGAGCACCACTTATAGCCTGCTCCTCAATGTCAATGCCACCCATGGAAATGTCCTTACCAATTTCGTTTACAAAGGATTTCGTAAACCATTCGGCCAGTAACTGATCGAGGAGTTCAAGTTTGATGAGACGTCGTCTCCTTCACCACTCATGGATATGATCCGATATATGAGTGCCTTTAGTCTGTTTGAAAGAAGTCAAAATCTCAGTCCTAGTATCATAACAGATCGGTAACTGGTAATGAGTAAGGAAATCCATAGCTAGGGTGTTGAAATCAGAGAAGAAACCTCATGGCAATTCAATATACCACTTCGCAACAGAACCGGTAAGGGTTCGTTGAAAAAGACGTAGACGAATAGAGTCATCCATCAATGAATTGGATGAACACCATAGGTGAAAAGTCATAACGTGATTGTTCGGGTCCTCGCCTGGTTTTCCATCAAATTTAGGAATGTTCGATGGAAGCTTAGTTGGAATAGCAGGCCACTGGGGAGAGTGACGAATAGGATCATTTAGAATCCTAGACAAATATGGAAAATCCAAAGTGGCAAGAAAAGGTAATTGTCGATTCACCTGTGGATACTGGTGACTTTGGGGTGGAAGCCTTGTTGGAAAACCAGTAGGACCGTATGAAGTCTGCACATAGTGGGAAGATCCAGGCTGATTCAATGGTGGTTGGAGAGGATAGTAGTTCCAAGGATTGTAACCTTGAGTTTGATTAGGGACCTTAGTTTGAGCATTCTGACCTTGACCCCAAATAGGATTGGGTATACCTGGATAAGGTTGACCTACAATAGGGGTAGACTGTTGCCCCCCAATTGTTTGAAGAAGATTTTGTATCATCTGATTCCAATACTGGGCCAAAGCAGGAGGTATATTTTGTCCAAACGGTGGGGTTGGTCCCCCTATCGTAGGTGGAGTTCCAACCAGAAGTTTTGTGCCAATCGTAGGTTGTGTAGTAAGTGGATTGTGTCCGGTAAGAGGAAATGGAATCGTACCACCTGGTCCACCAATAGGAATCTGTAAGTTAGGTGTAAAGGATGGTATAGTACCACTAGGATTAGGATTGCCAGGAGGAAATTGAGGGAGCATCAGAATAAAACCAGGAATAGGATGCCCAGAAGGACCCCCAAGAGTACCAGATGGGGTTTGCGGAGGTGTTGGAACAGAAGAATTCAACAAATCATTCAGCGCATGGTATCCTGGTGGTAGTGTCGGAATGACATCAGGCATTTGTTGGGTATTAATAGGAGCAAGACCAATGGTAGTTAACCCGGTAGAGACACTCGTAGTATTCGCAAGATGGTCCATCTTGTCAGGGAGAACAAAGTGATAAGTAGTAGTCACTAGTATAGTCTTTGTCTCAGAAAATACCGGAGGGTTGATTTCGTAGACTGTAGGTGACTCAGTACCAAAAAGGACCCTTCGAAAATTACCTGACCAAAAAGGGTCTTGGCCTTATTCCCCGGGAAAAGGCCCAACGGTTGATTCAAAAGATGTAACAACTTCTTCTTCGGAAGTATTTAATCGCACAAAAGTTCGTTCACCATGGCGAATGCGATAGTCCTCTCTAGTATTGGTAATTTGAAAAGGTTCTAGATATTCAGTTGATTCTACTTGTGGTGTGGTGACAACTTGGACTTCACTTGTTTCCACGTATGGTGGGGTAACAACTGGGACTTCACTCTGGTGAGGAGAGCCCTCAGGTGTACTGGTAGGCAAGGGTTGAGAATCGTCCAGATGCTCTGGAGATAAACCTTGCATCCTACGTGAACATCGTGGGGGAGCAATTGTAAACAAGTGACAAGCTCCGTGAAAAAATTCTTAGGGTCAACTTCGAGAAACAAACAACACGCACTAGTAAAAGAAATCTAGGAAACAATCACTAGGAAAACGAGACCTTCTAATTTCGAAGCCACTAGTTGGTGATGAAATCCAACGTCGCAACAACAAGATGAGAAGGGGCGGGGTTAGGATGGAAAAGTTACGCTGACGACCTGCTTAACGGACTTACACCCTGGTGCAAGCTCCCACACATAATCATGGGTATACCCTCCAAGGAGCCCGAGTGAGTTTGATCAACGTCAATTCCAGGTACTGTGAAGACTTTCCCCTCCACAGTCACCTTGGGTAAGAACCTAGAGAGATAGGCCACTAAAGTCACCACAAACAACAGTAAAGCTTGGGGGAACAGTCAACAGTCCAATCCACATGCAAGGGCAGGGTATCTAGCCTGAAATCAACTCAAAAGGCTTCCACTCATCATTGTGGGTATACCTCTAAGTGATCCCCATAATACATGCAATCTCTACACTGATGTCAACAAAGAAGGGTGAGTAACTCTGCCAACATCAATGTGACCTGGTGCTTGACCCTTGTGTTAGAAGGGCTTCCCAGGACAATATGTTGCAAATGGAATTTAACACTCCCTAACTCAAGATTCTATTGTGTGTTTTGAGCTTTTGGAGAGTGTATCTCTCTTCCTACTCCAAAGCACTAGCCTAGCTAAATGTTGGTGTAAAATATCCCTAGAAAAATTTACTAGATAAATTTTATAATTACGCAATGTTTTTAAGAGCTGTTGTTTATTCAAAGGTAACGGAAGTGAAACTTGTGTTGTATGACTCTGACCTAATAATGCAAGGACGTGAATTAAATGTATCACTTTTCGTTCGATGAATCCTATGTATGGGAGAGAGAGAAAATTTTCCAAATCAACCCGGAACTACAATGTACAATTTCCTTTCAAATGTCAACGCAAACAATCACTTATTAAATGACTATTATCTATGTGTCTCTTTTTCAATACTTCAACAATCTAAAAAAAAATTGATTTTCAATGTTTTGTAAATGACAAAAACAATTTAATGAAAGAAAAACTTTGTGTTCACTTTTCAAAAAGAACCCTCACTATACCAATGAGAGAGCAGAAAATCAAATCATAAAGAATCAAGCAATAACAACCCAATCAACTCTTTCAATGAAAGCAAAAATAAAGAGAAAACCAAATATTCTTCTCAATGCAAACGAAAATGTTCTTTCAAACCAATAAGCAAATGAGAAAAACCAAGTACTCAACTTTCAACCAATCACTAGTTCTCAACTATTCAAACACACTCATAATCTGAAGTCAGAGAGAATAGTTTTTCCAAGAAGAGTCAAGAAACAAAATTCAAATCTCAAAGGACAAGAAAAACCTTGAAAACCTAAAATTGTTCACGCATGCAAACTAAAGCAAGAAATATATCAATCAATGGTCCAAGAAACCAATAAGAGGTAATTCAACTAATCTGAACAGTTAGAAAAACCAAAACTTAATTTCAAAATTTTGAAAAAACGTGTTCGCAAGTAAGCAATATTACACAGTGCGAGAATATATGATTCTCGCAGGTGACCTTTTATCAAGGTGCGAGAACCTCACACTGAAACCTATGTGCAGGGTGCGAACCTCCTCAATTCTCGCAGGCTGTAATGAGGTGCAGTGCGAGAATTCCTGAACATATTCAAAAATTTGAAAAATGAAGAAAAATTCAAAAAAGTTTATGGACTTAGAAGGTCTATCAGGATATCCTGAAGACTCAGAGATTGATAGGACAGGAGAAAAATGAAACCAGAGAAAATGGCCACAGAAAAATATCAAAAGCCACAAAGAAAATGGAATGTTTCCCCAGTAGAGTCGCCAATTTTGTTATTGGATAAATCCGTAAGTGCGGACACAAACCGATCTCCCTAGATCCACCTGGATCTAGAACAAAGCAAGACAGAATAATACTCTTTCCCTAGATTTTGACTATTGAATGTACTAGAATGAAAAAACAAAGGACATACCTTATGATCGCTTCCTATAGTCTTTGTTGCTCCTGCTTCACTCCAATTCTCTTGTGCAGTCAAGACCAAGACAACACAAACCAACCAAAGTGAATAAATCACAATCTATTCAACAATCGCTCTATGTATATGATCAAGGAGTTATACAATAAAGTGGAATTAGCTTTATGGGAAAGGTACATATTACTGTATCATATTGATGGAAAGTAAAGATTACAACCTGAGCCTTGATGTTGCAAACTTCCTTTCGATGACTCTTGACTCTGACACACACACTTTCTCACTTGTATGAAGAAGATCAACCACCTTTGATAAACTTGCTAGAGTTCTTAGTTGTTGTAGCATCAGTCCTTCACACAATCCTTTTCACTAATTCTCCAATGAATCTCTTGCTTGTTTGCTTCTAACATTTTCCATGAGAATCCACTCAATATATAGGAGAGAATGAATTGGTTACTTGGATAAGAATGATCCCAAAATATCAGGAAATCTAGTACTTAGATAACCATTTGAATGCCATCTCATCCTTCTAGAAGATTCCCTTCTAGAAGCTTCGAGAATTCATCTTTTTCCCTTCTTTAGAAAGTGTTCGCACCCTAGCAGTTACACACAGTGCGAACTTCTCGCACCCTGGCTTAAGGTAGCCTGCGAGAATCATGCATTCTCGCAGGCAAATGTATTAGCAGCCTACGAACCTTCCTCAAAAATGTGATTTCTGGAAAGAGAAGAAAGTAACTTTTCTCAGGAGAAAGTTCTAATGAAGAGCCTGAGTGCACCATAATCAATACATCATCATGACAACCAAAATTATGGGTAACACTTTCTAATCTCAAAACTTCACCGATACCTCCTAGCCAATGCTAGGGGTACTCTTCTTCCCCTTTAGGCCCCCGAGACACAAAGGGGCCACACACAAAACTAGAACAACACAATAGCACAAACTTTTCCTCGCAACGAAGAGCTTCCACTCTTTACACAAGTTTGCCAACCCAACTCTCCACAAGTAAACTAGTCAAGAAAAATTTTGGTAGCATAACAATACTTTCCAAAAAGTGAGATCCCTCTCTCAAATCTCTCCATTTCATTTATAGGAAAATTATCAATGTCACTTGTCCTTTCATGCGTAATCTTTTTTTTTTAACAATATAATCAAGGATTATTCACCCACACCATTTGTCACACTCTCCCAAAGTTGCACATGTAATTTCTCTTTTTATTTTATTTAATTAGCCATTTTCCCTCACATTCCCCAATGTGTTCCTATTTTTCCTCTTAGTTGTCTCTTAGTTCCCCAATCCCTCATTTAATTTTGTGTCCCCTAACTAGATTTTAGTTTGATTTGGACTAGGAGTCTCATTTTAGTTAGGATTAGTGGTAGATTGACTCAAGATGCTACTCTATGTGGACCACCTATTCTTTCATGTTTTAATTTTTTTTATTTAAAAATCCCTTTGATTATTTTCATGCGCACATGTGCATCTATCCAACCTTTACTTCTTATTTCTTCTTTCACTAGAATTTATTAAATCCCAAATCCCTTAACTTATTTAATATTTTATTTAGTCAAAGCTCTTAGACTTAGACTCTTGTTAGATTCCTTGTTTATAATTTAATAATCATTTACATGCTCCTTTCTAACAAGTCTAAACATTTTTTTAATAGTTTTCTGGGACATCTAGATTTTTATTGAATCACATTTTTTTTTGCACGATGTGCCCTTCAAGACACACTTTCGTGCTCCAAGGGTGTCACTGGCCTTTGACTAGTTTGGAAGTTTGTCCGACACTTGGAGTCAACACTCCACTTGGTTGACCTTGTGAGAGACTAAGGGTTGTCTAAGAAATAAGGATCCCTCCTTATTGTGCACCCCTTAAAGCGACTGTCTCAGTCTGCCCTTATGGAATTATGGACCTCTCGAAACAAGGTATTCATTAAACATGCATTCATGTCACGGTGGAAGTTCTAGTAGGTGGGTTTCTATGTATGACCCCTTTACTCCTTATGTGAGTTGGATTAGAAAGAACCACTAGGCATGCATCCACTAATGAGGTAAATGTCAATAATCCATAAGCATAATATCCATACTAAAATCATCATAGAAATCACATGCATGTAAATCAAATACTCAAAGTTCGTTGATGTCATTGGCATCCTCATCCTATCATGTATCCTGCAGACTCAGAATAACTCATCAATAATACATGTCAATATATATACATCTAGAAATTAACATATAATCACAATGATATCATAATATAATTCATAATCAAGGCACAATCATAATGTATCATAACCGGATCACTTGCTCGCAATTGTCCTCAAAGAATATCTCAGTATAAATGTGCTCAGTGGAACTGGATGTTACAATCAAAAGAGATCAACATTCATGCATATTAAAGACTAGAATTAACACAATACATACATGGATAATCATCCAACAACACAATTATACACAGAGTTACCGTGGTTCACCCCCCTCCAGGATATGTCAACAAAAGATTGGCTTATTTATTATAATTAGGTATCTTGGTTATGCTCTGTGATACAATGGATGTTTAGCATACAATATACTTCATAGTTGTAGCTTATTTACACTTCTCTACTCCCTGGACCTCTCTTACAAAAGAAAAACAACAAAACAACTACTACCAAAAATTAACCCTATCTTCGCAAGTCTTTTACATATTTATGCCTTTTGCTCAAGTTATTTTGCCAACTAATAATGATTTGGATAACACGCATGCTCGAATGGTGACACCTCATTATGATTTGGATACAACTCAAACTCTACTGGTTTTCTTGGAGTTTGTGCTAAGTGTTCTTTCTTGTCCCATGTCTTCTCCTCTTTCCTCTTTCCTCTCTCTTCCTTCTTGATCTTGTTTATCTTCTTGATATTCTTAATCATATGCATTTTCCCTATACCTTGTATCTTCTCATTGTTCCATTCCAAAAACTGTCTTCCCAACAATCGATCTCAGGATTGGGTGTTTGATACTACACCATTCATTGCTTTGTTCCCCAGTATGTTAAACCATACAATGATCTAGTGGGATCATGCCATCCGTCATTTTCTCCACATTATATTTCCACATTAGCACTGTTATCACCTGATGCATGAATTATTTTACATTGATTATCTCCATCATTTGATAAATAAAGGTGATTTAATCTCATCCTTTGATTTCAAACTTCGCACCTTATTCACATCGGATAAAGTGGGACCTTGTTGTAGGAAAATCTCCCTGCAAATAGGTAGACCTCCTTTTGAGAGATAGACCCTTAACTCTAAGACATAAGGTGCTTAACATGGACACTGACTTCCTTTTAGATCTAATCAAGCTGATGAACAAAAGAGAAGGAGTAAGGAATGTACTTTATGAACGTTGTTTGTCCCTACAAGGTCCAGGATGAGCTTCGATCTTTAGCTCCTTGGTAGGTCCTGCAAGACAAACAAAAGTACAAAAGAATTCCTACTCTACTGAGATTAGCTAAAACATAGATCCATCTATTGTAGACAAACTTATATGGAACAAGTACAAGTTTGAAAGAAACAGGCCAAGCATTGATTGTATTAATGAGAACAACAATGAAGAATACTTACATCCATAGATGTGAGTGCAGTAGCTTCATCAAGCTCTCATTGTCCAACCCTTGGTCAAAAGATCCACGATCAGAATGACAATACTTTAACTGATTATTCTCCTCCACTTCTCATGAGATCATAAGTTTGGTATCTCTAAACTCCTCTCTCTCCTTTTCCTCCATGGAAATCCCTCATTATATAGGATTTGGAGACTTAACCACCATGGAGAGGATCTCTCATCAGATCCACTAAGAAAGGGATCTCTAAGATATTTAGGGAGAAAATATCTCTTAAGGATTTTGGGGAGGAAATATCTCTCAAGGATTTTAAGGAGGAAATATTTCAACCATCCATGAGATCCTCCACCTTCCCTAAAATAGAGGAAACCAAATGTGAGATGGATTCTCACACTTAATCAATTTCTTTTCCATGAATATTAATAATGATTCATGTGTACTTGGTATTTTGGACTTCATGTAATATATCCCTCCTCCACATTGACTAGGGATTGTGACATAGGTTATTCCATGGTGTCAAGGGTGTATGAGACACTTATATGACACTTTATGACACTTAGGGTGAAGCACCTAGCTGTGAAAATTTCATGTGTAACAGAATGCTCCCTAAAGTGTGAGGTCAGAAGAGAGAACAATGACCGAAACACTTTACAATGTGGGTCTATACTCCTATGACCTGAACTGATCATAGCCACGAAGAATACACAGTGGATCTATGAGATGAAAAGACATAGCCACGACCAATACAAAGTGGATCTATGTGACAGTATATGTGTCAATGTTCAAGAGAAACTCTGTCGCAACCTGGGCAAAGTACATATCAGAGTGATCGCTCAACCTGGGGTCTTCTTACCGGTCTCGATGTAGTACGAATCTAACCATGTGAATAGATGTCCTGATTTTGAACATGGCAAAAACCACTTGATTAATGGTCAATGATGTAAACCGTTAACAAGCATGAGGGAGGTCACCATTGATGTCAACGATTCCCAAGGTACTCTAGTACATTCCAAAGAATGTGAATGGATGAGCTGAAGTCGAACATCTGTGGAATCATCCAATCAGAGGTCAATGATGTAAACCCACTGTCGAACGTGAGGAGGCCTGCCATTGAGACATGCAGGTCCCAAAGTACTAACTGGTTTCTATGTCTAGTTCCCGGATAATGTGTTGAAGTCGACAGGAATAGACTCGTTGCTGGAGGGCCTTAATGTATCCCCCATCAACGACATGAAATTGACACAGAGATGTAAATTGGTAGATCAAATGAACATGGACTGACACAGGTATTGAAACAAGATATTTGTGATGGTTGACTCTCGAGGTGGATACTTCCCTTGAACACTGAGGCAAAACAGTAGAAACATGACATGGACCAAAAAATGATGATGCAGTGGATACTGTGACTTTCGTCGGGTGACCCAAAGGAGAAAGAAAAACTTAGAGGATTGGTTCAATGCAGAGGTTTAGCGGATTAATATGTGCACAAAGAAAAAGTGTCGTGTTCAAGGGCGACTCTAAGAGTTACTGGTAACGTTCTCAAAAAACTGCTTGGCTTGCTTCCTTCAATTTCCCCCCCATCCAGATAGATGAGTAACTCTTTTTGATATAACAAGCTCGAGGAGGGTAACACATGCTCGATATAACTTATCTTCGGTAAGTCCCTCTTCCTTTGTTTAACGAACTGGAAGAAGTAAGGGTTTGGTCCCATATGGGCCCTTCAGTGTATAATTGTTTAACGAGTCTAGAGAAGGTAAAACCAGTGGTTTTTCATATTTAGAGAGTCTGAAAATGACTTAAGTACGACTCCAATGTTGTCCTTTTTCGTAATGTTAGTCTCGTGAGGACAAAAAAGAGATAAATTATCACTCGAAAGACTCCCTTTAAAACCTTTTAACGAGTGGGAAAGGAAGCAATATCACTCGACAATATTTTCATGTTTAGAGAGTCTGAAAAGAGTTTAAAGACGACTCCAGAGGGTTCCTTTTTCATGTATCCATACAGGTCCGAAAAAGAGATAAAATTTTACCCAGATGCATTCTCATGTATTTACGAGCACGAGAAAGAACAAAGACTAAGCTCGGTACGCTTCCCCCATCTTGAAAGCTAGTGGCTTGAATCTAGAATGATCATCAAAGGCTGGAGACATGCCCCCCAAGCTTCAATTCATTCACTGACTTTGAGGTTGTCACCAATTTCTGTGCTAGATGGAGAAAAAGGATACAGGTGGATGAAATGAAGGTTCAAAAATGAGACCTAACGAAAGACTTGACTCGACATCTATGAGATTTGGTGAAAGACTCAACTTGAAGGGAGAGGTGATTATTTCATTTTTTAACGAGCTTGACATAGGAAAAGAACTATTCTCAAGGTTCCAGGTTCAATCCCCAGATTTTTGTTTCATTTTTAACGAGATTGCTACAGAGAAGTAAACTATGCTCAAGACCTCTATTTCATTTTTTAATGAGCTTGCTATAGAGAGGAAAAACTATGCTCATAACCTCTGTTTCATTTTTTAACGAGCCTACTACAGAGAAGAAAACTATGCTCATAACCTCTGTTTCATTTTTTAACGAGCTTGCTACAGAGAGGAAAAACTATGCTTGTGGTTTCGTCTTGATCATGGCTTCCAAGAGGATACTGCTCTAAAAGAACACCATGTCAAGGGACAAAACTTGGTCATGGATTCCAAGAGATCTTCACTAGATGGAAGAAAAATTATTTGGAAGGAACACATGTCGAGGGTCTCGACATGGGTAAGGAGATCAGGCTCCAATAGCCCTACCGAAGAGATCACCATGTCAACTACTGTATCTAAATCATCGGAAGTTGAAGTCATGGGAGACAATGCCACATAATTAACATGTGGTAGGGGCGATACTGTTTGCATATAAGAACCATTTAGGGAGGTAATCCAGTCAGGACCGATGAATGAAAGTTGATCAATAATCACAATTCTTCCATTGCGAGGGAAAGATATCATGCAGAAAAGAGTGGATAAAATAGATTTCATGGCATAGACATAATCTTGCCCAAGGAGTAAAGAAAAATCTAAGGGGTCTCAGACTACCATGAGATCAATAAAGATATTTTTCCCTCCCAAAGTTACAAGAAACTGAGGAAGGGTCCCTAATGGTTGGTTGGTTCTTCTTTTAAAATCTAACAGATTCTGTGTAACCGGTGCAAGCTGAGGACAACCCAAAGCATGCCAAGCAACAAAAGACAAAATACTAATAGACACACCTTCATCTATCAGTGTTTGAGGAATGTCCTGACCACAAACCTGTACTGTAATATGGAAAGGAATGTGAGAGGGAAGACGAGGTCCAATTAACGTAGCCCAATAAAAAAGGATGGCCTCATTACTTGGAGGGGGTTTCACGAGAGAAGGAGGAATGCCCCCCGGCATGGTAGATTATGTATCAACGAGAAAAACATGGGCAGTATCAGTTTTACTCTCTAGAAGGAGAGTAGGATCAACCAATGGTGGACTTGGATCGACCAATGGTGGACTTGGATCGACCACTTTGGCACTCTTCAGAGGAAGAGTCGGATTGACTAATGATGTAACTAGATCAACCACTTTAGCACTCTTCGAATGAAGGGTGGGAATGACTGAGGAAGGGATTGGATCAGTCACTTTGGAACTCCTCAATGTAAGAGTGGGGTTGATCGATGATAGAACTAGATCGACCACTTGGGTTTCATTATCCAAGGGGAGAATGGAGTCGACGAGTGGAAACAGATCAACCGCTTTTGTATCACTCTCTAATGGTAGAGCGGGGTCGACCGAGAAAGAAAACGGATCAACCACTTGGGTTACACTCTTTTGATGAAGAGTGGGGCTGATTGATGAAAGAACTAGATCAGCTACTAGGGTTTGTGGTCCAATCGAGGAGGAAACTAGATTGACCATCTGATCAACCGGACTGACCGGGGATGGAACTGGATTGACCAGTCCATCAACTAACGATGGGTCGGGGGAAATCTTACGATAACCTGTTGAAAGTTGGAGTTTTTCCAAAATAGAAGAAGCCTCATCCATATGAGGACAAAAGTGAGAGTAATGATCACCTTTACATAACATGCAAGGGAACTTGACAACTTTCTTCTTCTTACCAACTTGAATGTCACTAGTTGACAGGGCATCATCAACATGTCCAATAGAGGCCGATGATGTGGAGTACCACATTTCTAAGACCTTGGGAACACCAGGGAAATTCCTCAGAAAATGGTCACCCTTACAAATACTGCAAGGGAATTTGGGTTTCGGATTCTTCATTTTAATCTTGTTGACCTCATCAACAATCCTAGTACTATTAACAGTAGTTGGTTTCTTGGATCCAACATCGGATGTTGTTGGAGCTTTGGTATTTTTTGGGCTCTTCTTCTTCTTCTCTTGTTGTTTCTTCTTCTTCTGATCAACCTGGCTACTTTCTTTAGAGCTTTCACTAGGCGAAGAAGGAGAAATAGAAGGAGACTTAATGGGCGAAGAAGGCGAAAAGTTGACATGAGGTTGATGTGTGGCTGGTGTACTGACATCTAAAGTATTAGGTGCAGCTGAAACATTGGGAGGATTCAAGATCACCAGAGTGGGGAACAACCAAACTGGTAATCTGATAGTGAGTCCTAGCAGACTCAGTGTGGCAATATACGAAGGACCAAAGTTTCCAAAAGAAGGAAAGGTGTAAGGTTCCCCAGGACAAGGGGTTCCTCCATTGGTACTCTCGAGATTCGACGGCATTAATACTAACTCGACCTAAGGTCCACTAAGTAAAACAAACAACACACGCTATGAATCTGAGAAGCAATCAATCAAACAAACCTTCCCACGGTGAAACCACTAGTTGGTGATGAAATCCAATGTCGCGAGATCAAAATAGGAAGGGGCGGGAATAGAGCGGGTGGATCAGTTACGTTGGTGACATGCTTAACAGACTTATGCCTTGGTGCAAGCTTCCATGTAGTAATTGTGGATTTACCCTCCAAGGAGCCCGAGTGAGTTTGATCAACATCTGTTCAAGGTATAGTGAGACTTCCCTTCACTTTCACCTTGTGTAAGACCCTAAATATTGTGGCTACTAAGGTCACCAACTAGCATTCGGCCCCTGGATGGGTACAGTTGATAGTCCAGTCCGAACCTAAGGGCAGGGTATCTATCCTGAAATCAACTTGAAAGGCTTCCACTCAACATTATGGGTATACCTTCAAGCGACCCCCATAATACGATCCAACTACTACAATTAGTCAAACCACGGAGGGATAATCTCCATAGCTCTCCCAAGTGCGACCTCATGCGTAACCCCTGTGTCAGAGGGGGATCCCAGAAATCCTATACGATAATTGGATTACACTCTCCCTACCATAAGATACTAAGTTTGTTTGATAGCTTTGGAAAGTTATCCTTTCAACCTATTTCAAAGACCTACACCTTAAACTAATGTAGGTTTGCTAGAAAATATGTAAAAGTCTGATAAATTTTAGTTAAGCATTGATTTTAGTGGTTTTTTTTTACTCAAAGGTGTATGAGAGTGAATATTGATGATATTATGACTCAGTTCCCAAAACATGCATAAGAAATGATAAGCAATCTTTTCTTTCAATGAATGCCTATTTTAAGGGAAGGAGAAGGATTTTCCTTTCACTTTCAAACACCAAGATGAAATGACCTCATGCAATAGTCCTCAATAAGGAATCCAATACAATGCTAAAATGTTTATATGTGACTGATGATCAGTTGGAAGAAAGCTTCCTATGCTAATCAAACTGCAAGATCTGTGAGATTGAAGCAACCAGAAGCAAACTCCACATACACAAAAAGACACCCTTGTTGCGATCAAACAAGAGAAAGAAAACCAAAAACTCAAAAGGAAGTAGAAAGAGCTTGGACAAGATGACTCAAATATCATAAAAAAAAGTATAAAATACCTTTGAAACCCCTTACAAAGTTTTCACTCACTCAGACAAACGAGAAGAAAATGACAAATTGCCTCCAAATCGTGAAGGACAAATTGAAAAGTAAGGACTAATGTCAAAAAATCCAAAAAAAAGAGGATGAATCCTTAGAAAACAGGGTATTGAAGGCCAATACCAAGATGGACTGAAAGTATGAGACCCTAAGCAAATGTACAAAGTAGAAAGTGAACCCAAAAATTGGAAAAACTAGAGGATTTTTCACAGAAAAGGGGAGCACTCTAGTGTAAGGGGCACCGGAGCATTATAATGCTCTGTGTAATACCTTTAGGGAGCATTGGCACTCTGATAACAAGGTAGGGGAGCACCCTACTTCAAAAAAATCAGGAAAAATTCCAGAAACTCAAAAATTCAAGAACATTCAGCCAGTCAGGATGATCATGATCACACAAAGAGGCAATCAAACGCTTCTAAGAATACAAAATTAAATGGAGAAGATAAAATGAGTGGGAAAAGGGCTAGGACAAGATCTGGGAAAGGAAACACAAATAATATTTCCTCCCCAGTGGAGTTGACAATTTCTGTTGTAGGAAAATCTCCCCGCGGACAGGTAGACCTCCTCTTGAGAGCTAGACCCTTAACTCTAAGACAAAAGGTGCTTAACATGGACACTGACTTCCTTTTATATATAATCAATATGATGAAAAAAAGATAAGGAGGAAGGAATGTACCTTATGAACATCATTTGTCCCTTCAAGGTATAGGATGAGCTTCTATCTTGAGCTCCTTGGTAGGTCCTGCAAGACAAACAAAAGTACAAAAGACTTCCTACACTACTGAGATTAGCTAAAACATAGATCCATCTACTGTAGAAAAGCTTATATGGAACAAGTACAATTTTGAAAGAAACAATCCAAGCATTGATTGTATTAATGAGAACAATAATGAAGAATACTTACAGCCATAGATGTGAGTGCAACAGCTTCATCAAGCTCTCCTTGTCCAACCCTTTCTCAAAAGCTCCACGATCAGAATGACGATACTTTCACTGATTATTCTCCTCCACTTCTCATGAGATCATAAGTTTGGTATCTCTAAACTCCTCTCTCTTCTTCTCCTCCATGGAAATCCCTCATTATATAGGATTTGGAGACTTAACCACCATGGAGAGGATCTCTCATCAGATCCACTAAGAAAGGGATCTTTAATATATTTAGGGAGAAAATATCTCTTAAGGATTTTGGGGAGGAAATATCTCTCAAGGATTTTAAGGAGGAAATATTTCAACCATCCATGAGATCCTCCACCTTCCCTAAAAAATAGGAAACCAAATGTGAGATTGATTCTCACACTTAATTACTTTATTTTTCATGAATATTAATAATAATTCATGTGCACTTGATTCTCACACTTAACCAATTTCTTTTCCATGAATATTAATAATGATTCATGTGTACTTGGTATTTTGGCCTTCATGTAATATATCCCTCCTCCCCATTGACTAGAGATTGTGCCATAGGTTATTCCATGGTGTCAATGGTGTATGAGACACTTATATGACACTTTACAACACTTAGGGCGAAGTACCTAGGTGTGAAAATTTGATGTGTAACAGACCCACAACACATCAATTACAAGGCCCCACCAATGAGTATTAGAAATGTTATCCCACATGAACCATGATGGCACTGCCACTTCACTCCACATACTCTTATTATGTCATCAACAAGCGACCCAACGTTGTGATTAGTGAAACATTAACATGAAATATCTCTCGTCCTTGACCGAATCACTACACCATGGGATAAACCACATCATGCAACAGTTAATCATCGTGTCAGCACATCAAATCATCTAGTGAAGGTGTACTCCCACATTTGATTCCATTAGCTGTTAGAGATATCTCATTGCATTGAATAAAAGGCATTGAACTAACATTTTTCTTATGGGTTTGTTTCCTAATTTGTAATTGTTTCTAGTTGAACGAATGATCATGACTATGCCTTGCTAGCGAATAAAAAATCAAGTTCTTTCTCTGGTAAAACGATTCCCTGGACACTCATAGCATTTTTGGAAGCTCAGGAAGGCAAGCATCACTATTCCTATAAAAAAGAGAATTTGTTGTATAAGGTATGTTGAAGTCATGTTTCATGATTTTTTAGCCAAATCACTGTTTCAATTGTTGAGTATCATTGGTTTGAATGCAGGTGTGATGGATTCAAGGAAATTTCCTATGTAGAGGACCTAGAAGAAATCTCTCTCTAGTGGCTCTGACATTTATGAAACTGCCTACGCAAAGGACCCAAAAGAATCCCAAAACTTTCTCTAGTGGCCCTGGAGAAATCTCATGTGTTGCGCTAGAACAAGTGGATGGGGAAAAGACCCCAAAGGGAATCGGTACACTGATTATTCTCCCTCTGAAAAAAGGTCTCCAACATTGTTATTCTATACCATGACACCAAACCTGTGCCATGAGCCAAGATTACACCTAGTGTTGTGCCTCTTTTGTCACCTTAGTGAGAAAAATAGAGGTGCTTGCATGATTAGTTGGGTTTGGTAAGCAGGACAGCTGTAAGGAAAAGGGTTAGAGAAATAAATATAAAAGAAAAACTAAGAATTAAACTAAGAAATAAAATAACAACTAAACTAATGAGCATAGGGACATAAGGACAAAAGAAACAATAAGACCCATGTCACCAATGGTAAGGTTTATATCAGTGAAAGAAAACACCAAGAAGGAAGAGGACTATGAGTCCCTTCTTCCTCCAAGGGAGGAATCTTGGACCCCCACAAATAATCTCTTCTTACAACTTTGAATGAAAATGGTGAAATAATTCTTTGCTAATCCACTCAAGGGGTGAGATGGATTGCCTAATGCAATGGTGCTAGTATACTCTTGATGAGAATAAAGGATTCTTCAAGAGAATAGTAGCAGCATAAATTTTCTATTGAATTCCTTAAAAAATGAAGTGCACCCATGGCCTTTTTATAGCACCTCTTTGAGGTATTGTGCAACCAGCTTGTAGTGTGTAAAGAGGCTAATTAGGGCATTTTTAGGTCTTTGACCAGCCACCCAGTCGGATCCAATCTAGATTTGAGTGTCAAATAAACTTGGAAGCTGAACCAGAAGTGGGTGGGAGACTGACCACTCTCATAAATGTGTCGTTCTCAGATGTGCGCGGCTTTTAGTGACCACAGTCGTGCATCGGGCACATGTGCACTTTTCCCGTGTTTCTGTTTTGTGCATGTGCGCGTGCACCCTGTGTAGTCATAGCGCACTTTAATTTTTTCACTGGTTGTATAGTGTTTGACCCTTTGGAAATGCTTTTGTGGTAATTTTGGTCCATGGGTGACTTCATAACTATTTGATGATGTTGAATTCTGGTAACCATTTGCGGATGAAATTTCAGTGATAACAGATGCCCCCTGATGGATGAGGTTAGGAGCATACGTATAGCCGAAATCCATCAATGTTTCTTCTACTGAGAGTGCCATTGTAAGAGAGAGCGATAGTGGGATTGTCAAGAGTTAGCCATTGGAGGGAGAAGGGAACCCTTAGAACCCAACCTTCCATAAGGTGTTTAAAAATAAATTGTGTACAAACGAGGCAGGAATGCCCCATGCTTGTGTCATGTAACTCAAAAAAGGAACGATGTGTTGATGTAGACAACTGCAATGCCCTCAGGGGAAGTCGTGATAAAGGCAGAAGACAATTCTGCAGAGGAACATACTCTAAATAGTAGGCAGTGACATCTGTAATAAATATCATGGATTATGTAGGCATTGATAACCCAGCCAAGTTCAGAGGTCTTCGACGAACATAAGAAATAACTGCAATAGTCGCAAAGTAAGACCCACTGTAACATGAGAAAGTGTTGAAGTCAAATGTTATGGGGGTCAATGACAGAAAGGAGCAATTTTGATTCTCCCTATGTTGTCTTAGACCTCTCATTGGAAAGGTAATGAGAGTCAATATACTGTCACCCTTCTGAAAACTATGCTGATGTTGACAAAAAAAGGGGGACGCGACTCCAAGAAGAAAAGGGCTCCATGAAATCTACTAGGTGAGGTTAGGAAATGGAGGAGGTACATGGATGAAGTCAAGATGGAGGAAGAATCAAGACTACCCTTGGTTGGGGGTATATGTGAGGTATAAGTGGTCACAACTCTTCAACTAGGTCGAGTGTCAGGGGGACAACAAGATAGGGGAGAAGTTGTGCCAGAGGCGGGACAAACTCAGAGGGTAGAGGTAAGTGGCCTGTGGGATACTCGAAGTATATGGATGATGTCAACAGGGGTAGATGATAAGGATTTCCCCAACCAAGGGTGATATGGGTTGCGTTTTCCAAAAAAGGGAAGAAGGTCATCAAAGGTGGCGACAAAAGGAGATGTAAATGCTGGAAACAAAGGCTTTTTTTACAATGTATCAAATAAATAAAGAATAATTTGGGATGAGTGTACAAATACAGAAATGGGTGCACCAATGTAATATGGTTGGCCCAGGTAGGGTGCAATTTGCTTGGATAACTGGTGGAGGGTGGGTTTCTGTATGAGGTAGGTGAAATTAAGGGAAATTTGTAGAGGGGCAAACTGATTGTGGATGAAATGGAGGGTTCATGATACTACGGAGGTGTAGTCAAAATAGAACCATGAAGAGATAATCTGAGAGTCCAGTGGGAAATCTTAGCAAAATGGGGAGAAGGAGTATGTGGCTAATTCGCAACATGATGTAAGACTATCGAGACTCCCATCCCTAAAGGGTTGAAAAACAAACATGAGTGTCAAAGTGCAAAAGGGTGCTATGAATGGGACAACTCATGTGGGGGGGAGTGCTACTAGGTGACAGTACCTAAGATGCAATGGAGGTGTTGGTACTGTAGAGCCGGAGATGGGGATCCTAGAGGCAAATGTCAGAGGGTGTGATTGGAGATGAAATTGAGATTCAGAGGGAATGATTACATGTCAGTGCTAATTATATACCTGAAAGGGTGGCATTGATGTATGATGTCCCAGTACCTTCACACATGAAAACCAAATACCCGATGTGAACAATATCTAAAGAGAATTGACCATACGAGTATTTATGTGATAATTTTGAACATGAGCATGCGTACCTAGACAGGGTATGAAAAAATAGCACCCCGAGGGCTAAGGATAAAAAGTGGCCCAGGGACTGTCCTGATGTAGATGACGGGATGTTGATCTCGTGGCTGAAGACGGATCGAAGAATGGACACCCGAAGCTCCCGGAATGGTGATTGGAAGTTTGGCGGAAAGGCCTATATATAGTTGTAGGGCCCACATTGCCACCTCATTTCTACTTGATGCCAGAGTGACTGGACGAGAGGTTTTTAGAGGAGATTTGAAGATTTTGGGAGAATGAGGCAGTCGATCTAGGACCAACGAGCTTCAAGTTGGTAGTCTTATCGTCCTACATAGAAGTAGATTTTCCATTTATGGACAGGGTTTGCACGGAGGGCCGTACATGGGATTTTATGGGTGTGGGCCCCTAAGTGCACGGGTGATCCTGAAATATGCGTGCACGAGTGTGAACCTATTATCTGGATAGTCGCACATGGGTGCACTCATAGGGGGGACAAAGGCACACTTTTTTTCTACACAGTTGCACATGGGTGCGCGGCTGTGTAGTGGACAGGTGCGCTTTGATGCGCACCTATAGGGTGGGAAGGCGCGCACGTATGTGCGCCTATGATATGGACAAGCGTGCATGTATGTGTGCATGTGGGATGGACAGGCACACATATGTGCGGGCCTATTGGGTGAATAGGTGCGCATATGTGCGCGCCTGTGGGTTAAACAACCATGCCTTGGGGGCAAGGTTGACGGGTGAAAAAATCATATTTTTTAATGTTTTTTATGGTCAATATGGTTGACCTAGGACTTTATTATGTGGTTGTCGGCGATATTTTTCACGATGTCGGTTGGCTGGCGAGAGCGGGATTGGTCCCAGATGAGGGATGTCATGGCTATTGAGGAGCCGGGGGTACGTGCCACTTTGGCAGCTTGTGGGCTGTTGAAGTTCTTCCAGTGCCCATTGATCCGGGCACAAGAGTATCTCCTACAGTTTCTTATCTGGATGTGGAGTCCGAACCTGCATTGTTTTATGGTGCGGGGAGAGCAAATCACCTTCACTGCGGTGGAGGATATATACTTTTTGACTGGGCTCCCTTTTCAGGGATCGCCCCTATCGATGGAGCCGGTGTTACCTACCGACGTGTCATTAGCGACATTGGGCCGGAGGTACTGTTCGAGGGAGAACAATATGTCAGGCTCCGTCATGAGCATCGGGGCGATGGATGCCCTAGCGCATCGATATGTAGAAATGATGATTGTGAGGGTGTATGGGTCCCTCGCGACTTAGTGGATCAATAATGGTCATATGAGTGTTATGGGGAGGGCGTTGGTTGGTGAGCACTTTGCTTGGGGGCTTACACTGCATGCCAGGATGGTAGGGCAGCTGGACTGATGTCGGTCCACCGATGCAGGGGACTTTGCCTTTGGGTCCATCTTGGTGGCCTAGTTTTTGGAGAGGGTGTCGATGTTGCGCCCTAGGATTTTATTGGGTGCTCCTGGGGCATGAGAGCCATGATTGAGGTGGTGGTCGACTATTTTGGTTCACCATGGTGGTGGCGAGGGCGGCCACTTTTTCACAGCTGAGGCAGCATATGTGTGGTGGCAGATGCCGCAAGTTATACTGCAGTATCCATACACTGGTGTGGAATTCCGAGGTGATCCAAACATGGTGTTACCTCCAGGGGAGGTATTTGATCACTGAGGTATGTTTATGAGTTTGATATGTTAATTTTTTAGATAGCATGACATGTGTATTTTGTATAGATGTTGATACTATCATTTGGTTTTTTGTATGTGCAGATGTGGGACCTCGTGAGTGCGAGGTTGAGCTACTGAGAGCACCGGCTCGCCCGGAGTCGGGGAGACCACCATGGGGAAGGTCGCGGGTAGGAGAGAGACGTCGGCATGAGGACGCCGAGGTGAGACCAGCTGAGGATGAGAGAGAAATGAGGAGACGTCGATTTGATGACCCAGGTGTCGAGCCATCTTATGCTCCTCCGACAGATGCCATAGTAGATTTTGAGGATATTCGCCACCACCTGAAGGCGTTTCTTTAGGATGTGCCTGAGGGCATGTGGTCGCGCATCCAGGATGAGGGCATCCTAGAGTAGTGTGTTGGAGTTCCACCGCCATGCGGGCCATGGTGCGACGAGCAGAAGTAGCAGGTGTTGCTATGACCAGATGGTTACCTCCCAGTTCGGAGGGACCAGTAGTGGGTGGGGGACCACCGCCTAAGGGAGGGGCAGGAGGTGGTGCTCTAGAGGCACCATGAGTGTCACTCTATCTATTTTTTTATTTTGTATATAGGCTAGTGAGCCCATTTTGGTGTAGTGGCACCAATTTTGTACCGATGTGCTTCAATGGCCTGTGGATGTTTGTATATTTGTATGTAAACATTTTGATGGCACTATGGACCGATTTATATATATATGAGTATACATTTTGGGGTCTATGTGATGTTTACATGTGTTTTTTAATGTGTTGATGATGTCTAATCTATATATGTTGTGACAGGTTTTTGATAGTTTTAAGTATGTGTAGAGGTATATTGATGTGATATATGCCAATATAACACCATGTTAGCTAAGTTATCTGTAATTTGATTGAATTGTCTTGGAATATGTGTAAATGTAATGAAATCAAAATGTCGAGAAAAATGTCTAACTTGCAGGTACTTACGAAAGAGGCAAGGATCGCAGACATGTTACACATTGTTGAGATGGAGAACGACTAGTTGAGAGTTGAGAAAGACGCTAAGGTGACGAATACGATGATGCATTGGAGAGGAGGCCAATGACGACAGTGTATTCATCTTGGTTGTTGGTGGCTGAACCCAAACATATGCCACTAGAATGGATCATTTCATGTGAGGGGGTATACAGGGCCCAAGTTGCCGAAGCGAGATTTTGTGTCCAACAGTTGGCGCCGTCAGCATAACCGATGTGGTAGGCTGGTGGAGGAAGCATCTGTCAATATCAAAAATGATAGTTTAGACATGAGGGATGGAAAAAAGATTAAAAACACTATAAAAGAAATAACCTAAAGTAGAATTGATACACTTAGGCATAAAATTTCTTTAAGTATAACCCGTTGATGGGTTCTTTGAGAGAGAGGCCTTTGGGAGAGGCCAGGATGTATGCGCCTTTAGTGAGGCAATGTTGGATAATGTAGGGGCCATGCCATAGTGACTCGAATTTTTCATGAACAAGGGTATCATGAGCGATATCGTAAGCAAGGACGAGGTCGCCTTCTTGAAATGAGAGAAGGTTGACATGGCGATCAAAGGTGTCTTTTGACCATTTTTTGGCTGCCTCATTGTTTTGTAATGAAGATCGATGATCTTCATCCAGGGATTCTAAGTGCAGCAAGCGCTACTCCATTGGAGCAGTGTTGGGTAATAGCTCAATTGCGGTGCGTAAGGTGGGAATTTCACAGTTGATGGGAAGAGTGGCCTCAACCCCATGGACTAGATGAAATGGTGTGAAACCAGTGGCCATTTTCATAGTCGTATGGTAATCCCATAGCTCGGAAAATAACATATGATGCCAATTGGTCTTATGTTTATTAGCCATGCACTGTAACATGGTCCTGAGGACCTTGTTAACTGCTTCAACCTATCCATTAGACTGGGGGTAATATGGTGAGGAAAAATCATGGGAGAATCCTAACCAAGACGAGAGTTCGATGAAAATATCATTCTCGAAGTGTTTCCCGTGATCGAAAACTAGTTGGAGTGGTACTCCAAAGAGGGATATGACGTGATTAAAGAAAAAATGTGTTGTAGTGTCAGCGGTATTGTTGAAGGTGGGCATAGCTTCCGCCCATTTTGTAAAGTAATCGACTGTGACAACAATGTATTTGTGTCCATTGCTAGATGGGGGATTACAAGTCATGAAGTCGATTCCCCATTTACAAAAGGGGCCAACAGTAATGACTAGGTGAAGAAGATCAGGTGGTGTTCGTGCTTTTTTGGCATAAAGATGACATTTCTCGCATCGCTTCACGACATGAATGCAATCATGAAACAATGTAGGCCAAAAATAACCTACTCGGATGATTTTCTGAGCAGTGGACATTCCCGAAAGATGGACCCCACATGCGCCGCTATGGCAGTCGTTCAAGACTCTATTGGCCTCGTCAGTAGTCAAGCATCGATGAAGTATGGTGTTGACCCCTCACCGATATAAGATATCTCCGATGAGGAGATAGCGGGGGGCCTGGTGGCGAATACGATGATGATCATCTCGTGAGAGGTGGTTACCTAACTTTTGGGTTCGGAGGTAGATGAGGAGGTCGTCGTACCAAGGATCATCCAAAGTGATGTAAAAGAGATGTTCGTCGAGAAAGTCAGTAGTGATAGGGGCACTGGTAGTATCATAGGGGAAGGTCGTGACAAGTTTGGCGAGGACGAGATCTTTCTTACTCTTGGGTGTTGAAAAATCAAGATCGTACTCTTGAAGGGTAACGATCCATTGGGCAAATTTGTCATTAATTTTCCGATGACTGAACAAGTATTGCATAGGGTTGGAATCAGAGATGACCTTAGTTGTGCGAAGAAGAATGTAATGATGTAGTTTCTCGACTGCGAGGACTAGTTTCTATTCGTGTTTATACTTGAAGGGTGGCCCTGAGAGGTTTTTACTAACGTAGTAAATGACATTCTCATGATCGTCATCGCTGATGTGAACGAGAACTCCTGCTACTGAGACAGTTGAGGATGATATGTAGAGGATATAGTCGCGATTATAGTTGGGTGAACTAATTAAAGGGGCATTAGATAGCGTTGTTTTAAGATCATCAAATGATTTTTGGGCATGTTCATCCCAGTGAAATGGGATGTCATGGCATAGTAAGTGAAGGAAACTGTGTGTGCAAGTGGCGTAGTCTGGGACAAATCGCCGTAGGAAGTTAGATTTTCCTTGTAGGCTCTAGAGTTGACGTAAATTCCTGGGAGGTGGAATTTCTGTGATGGCTTGGACTTTGAGGGGGTCCACGGTAATACCGCTTTAGGAAACGATGAATTTGAGGAGGTTCCCTATAGTGACACAAAACACGCACTTGAGGGGGTTCAAGAGGATGTTGTATTGACGATACCATTGAAAGATGATCCGTAAATCATCAAGATGTTGGGTGAGTTTCTTGGATCAAGCTGTGAGGTCATCCAAGTATGCAAGGATGATATGAGCCAGATCATGAAAAATGTATGTCATAGCCCGTTGGAAAGTTGCGCCAACATTCTTTAATCCAAAAGGCATGACACGATATGCAAAAGTACCCCAACGGGTAGTGAATGTGGTTTGTATTGATTGTCTGGGTGGATTTGGATTTGATTATAACCAGAGAAACCATCCATGAAGGATAGAGCCTCGTGGCCAACGCAGTCATCAATAATTTGATCGATGAAAGGCATTGTAAAGTTGTCTTTGGGACATGCGTGATTGAGATCGCAAAAGTTCGTGCAGACGCAGATAGTGCCCTGTTTTTTGTTAATGGGTACAGGGTTGGAAACCCATGCTGTATAGGCGATGGGGTAGATGAACCCAGCCGCACGTAATTTGTCAATCTCGGCCTTGATGGAAACTACTTTGGATGGGTGTAGAGGTCACTGTTTTTGACGAACTAGTGTAATGTCAGGCCAGGTGTCGATGCGATGTTCGATGATAGAGGGATCAAGGCCAGGCATTTCTATGTATGACCAGGCAAAATATCTCGATATTCTTGGAAGAGGGTTGTATAGGCGGTGATTTCTTGATGAGTGCAAGTGGCGCCAATGGTGATTTCCTCAACGACTCCATTTTTTATGGAAATGTCGATTTTGATGGTTGGGGAAATGTTGGCCATGTTGCCTTATTCAAACGCATCAGGGGAAGGAATGGGGTTGTTGAACCAGTAGATATGCCCTGATGGGATAAAATCCTTGGTTTCGACCGCGTATATGGGGTGTTGGTTAGGAGGCATGGAGGCTTCCTGTGGAAAGAAGAGCGCTCGGTGATGTAGCGCATCCCATGGGTAGTTGGGGGTGTTTAACTCTTCGAGTATGTCCTTGTCACAGTGGAATTGGCGGGAATACAAGGGGTTGTAAGGAGTGATATCGATGATATTCGTCGTGTGGCTATCCCCTGGTGATGAAGAAGCAGGGGGAACGATGTAATGAGATTGCGATGGTTCACTTGACATAAACCAAATATTGAAGTACTGAGGAGTACCGATGGTAGTTGGATGTAAAATTTCTGTAGGGAAATGAATGGAAGAATTGAGGGGATTTGGGGGTGAATCCTCGGATAAGTCATCCAAGAACCACGGAGGTGTCGGGAGTGCCTCGGGTTCGGGAAAAATGATATTAAGAATCTCTAGTGATGAGGTAAGGTCAACCATCAATTCTATAGGGGTTTGAATCAGGGTCAATTGGCATTGCCTGTATTCAATGTGGCAGGGAAGTTAGTGAGTGGGGGTGTAGAAAGTATGGTGGGAGTGAGTATGGGAATCGTCATTGGGATTCCTTTCATTTGGGGGGGAAGGGATGGTTGAGGGACCATCTCTGGTGGATGTAAATACCAAACTGGAATTGCTAACATCATATTAGGTAGGGTAAGTGTTGTGGCTACTTGGAAATATTGTACGCTAGGTGGAGGGTAGAAGAAGGGGATTTGAGTAATGGCTTGGGGAACTGTCTCCCAAACTGGGATATGGCCTTGGGGAGAGGTGAAATCGTGGATTGGTGGAGTCGACGAGTTTGCAAGAGGCTCATGAGGGGGGAGCTTTGTGACTAGTGGGACGTCATATATGATAGAAGCCTCCCTAGGAGGAAGGGTATCCTCTGTGTCAGTTCCATTGGATGATACGATCCATACTTGATTGGAAGGATGAAGGAGCGGTGGTGAACCATGGTAAGTTCCTAACAATGATGGGTCTTTGAAAATTTCGGGACCCATTTCGATGAGTGGGTATGTGTCGTGACTCGTGTGTATGAGAGGGAGAATGTTATCGATGTTGGCAGAAGGGTTAGGCTTGTAATGTGAGACTTGGTCAATGGTAATGATCTTCCCGTTATGGGGGAACATCATCATTTGAAAGATGGAAGAGGCAACTGCCTTCATAGCGTACATGTAGCTATGACCGAACAGGATATTATAATCCAGTGGGGTGTCAATAACTTCAATGTCGATGAGAATAGTTTTGCCCCCAAGTTCTACAGGGACATTTTGGAAGAGCCCTTTAGGAGACAATGGTTGTCTGTCATAATCTATTAAGGTAATGGCATATGGGATGAGTTTGGGGGAACCAAGTTTCTGCCATACAGATTTGGACATAATGCATGTGGATGCACCTTCATTGATGATGCACCGATGAACTGTAATGTTCCAAATTTTTACTGGGATTTGAAAAGTGATCAGAGTGGGAAGGCGAGATTCTCCGCTGTCGAGATCAAATGTGATGAGTTGGGCATCTGTGGGGTCAACTGCCCCCAAGGTGGAAATTAATGATTTCCATTGAGTGGGACAAGTTTGAAGGACTTCTAAGACTAACATGGCAGTCGAGGATTGTGCGAAGTCATCAACCAAACTTTAATTATGAGATGCCCTAGCCTGGGGGTTGTGGACATTCCTGGGCAATGGGATGTGAGGGATGCGAAGAGGTGTTTCAGCAGTAGAGAAAGGGAGTACCAACGGGGGTCCCGTTGGTGTTGGGTTTATTTCTGGGGGAATGGGAGGAGACTTAGCGGGTGCACGATATTGACGATTACGTGTTTGCAGAAGGATTTCTTCCTCACTGGTGGGGAGGATGGTACGATCTGCAGGATTGTTTGGATTGAGGTACTGTCCCAACTATGGTGGGGTAGGTTGTGTGTCATGTTGGGTGTTTATCACACCCTGGTGCGGAATGATATTTTGCAATACGACTGGGGGGGGGGTTGTTGCACATATTGTTGTGGGGCCTACTAAGGGGCAAGTTGTGCTGGAGGATGTGGTAGACTGCCTAAGTCTTTCAGTCATGTGCTGGAGGATGTGGGAGTACCATGGGCTGTGGAGGACCAGGGAATGGAAAGTACAGATTTTGTGGGAGTTGTTATCCGTAAGGTACATGGGAAGGAATGGTGCATTCGCTAGTACTTAAAGTATAAGCTGAGGTAGAGGGGGTACCATAACTTGTTTGGATAGGTGGGTGTATTGGGGGTGCTAGCAGTTTCCCACTGATGGGTGGAGGAATAACAACAGGGTATGGCTGTTGATAAGGGGGTGGGGGGTAATAAGAGGTTCCCCCATATGCCGACGGATATTGAGGTGTGCCATAAATTGGTGGTGGTTGGGGTTGAGGACTATGGTGTGCAGTATTACCAATCAATCCATCTACTAAGTGAGACATCCTGGGTTTGTCTTGACTGAATGGCACAGGTTTGGGGAGATCAAGAAGTACCGTGTATAAGTACCCTAATTGTGAATAGATGAGGTCATTTTGTTGAGCCTTACTGATGGCTTCTTCTTCGGATTGAGGGAAGGTGGAAGATACATCTTTACTGAGGAGAGAGATAAGTGATCTAAGAAACCAATCAAGACATTGTTGTTTGGTGGTTTCAGCTTTGCACAAACTACGTCATCTATGCCACTCGTGAATGTGATCAACGATATGTGTGGCTGAGGTTTCTTTGAAATTAGAGAGGAGTTCAAGACCATTGTCGTGACGGATTGATAATTGGAAGAAGGTCAAAAATGCTTTGGCCAAGGACTCAAAAGTCGCATGGGACCCCAATTTTTCGTCTACATACAATTTAGTTGATGGGCCAATGAGTGTGCATTGAAATAATCATAGTCTGATGGAATGATCCATAATGTTGTTGGAAAAGCACCATAGGTGGAAAGTCATGACATGGTTGGAAGGGTCGTCTCCTACCTTTCCTTCAAATTTGGTGATGTCGGAAGGTAGTTTGATAGGCATTGCAGGCCATGTGGGGTCATGCAATATAGGATCATTTGTGAGTTTGCTTAGATCTGGTATGTTAAGAGAGGTCAAATATGGCATCTGTAGTGGGGGAGGAGGATTGGCTCTAGCCATGGTGTGGGTTTTCTATGAACCTGACCCTTGAGGGGGGCTAGGTGGGTTGGTACTTCCTCCTTAAGAGGAAGTTGGCCCCCCGCTTCTATGTAAAGGAGAGAGAATGGACGAAGGGACTTGGAAAGTGGACCCAAGTAATGTGGAACCAAGAAAAGTTGATCCTAAGACAGTGGCACTCACAGGAGTGTGTGAAGGTGTTGTCGATGAGCTAGCAATACCAGGAACTCCCCCTAAAATAGAAGGGAGGTTTAGTAAGAGTCTGGAACGACGAGTGTTCTGTGGGTCCCCTATGATGTCCGACTAGCTGAGTGGATGTGTGCAAATTGTGATGAGAGAAAATAAACAAAATTCTTTGTTGCAAATTTTGAACTTTACACAATATATATATCTAAATCAAAATGTAATAAGAAGTGCATCATACATAAAGTGTTTTGAAAAAGAAGCATATATGTGGATAAGTGGGTTTTTTCCGCGTGGGGAATCAAAGAAAACAAATGCTCATGTCCTAAAATACGTAACGTCCTTCCTCTCAAATAGCACTGGACCTTCCAATAGTACTCAACAATGGGGTCTAAAGTCACCGAAAGAGAAACTAGTGAATGATGAAATAATTAGTTATAATAAGGGGTAAAGGGGGCATATCCCAAAAGAGCTGGCGATATTTCCCAATAGCCACACAAAATCCGATCAAGGTGCAATTGCAGCCCACAATTGCCACTTGGGTAGATGTCCTAAAATTTGGTCACTAGGTACCTTGGTGAAAGTGCGACATTTAAATTTTCAGCCTAAGAAATGGGTCACGGGATGGATCCCATCCAAGAGGTGGGTGCCTCAAGTGGGGACGCACAGAACAACCGGACCTCAGCTTTCAACCCTTCACGGGTATCTCCCTGCCTTATGGTGTTAGGAACACTTGACTTGGAGGATTTTTAGTTCCCTATTTGACAACTTTTATTGTTTTGACAATGTAAGAACCAAATAACGGGGAGTTATTTGGATGCCTATCCCTGAAATCCTACCTAGACTAAAAACGTTTTTTTGGCACCTCCTGTGGAGGAAAACTTAGTGAGTTTTTAGAAAAAATTTAGATGTAGTTGTTTGAGAGATTGGGGGTGTGAACCAACCTCGTTGAAATTAAATGGGAGTGGATAGTTTCATCAAGAAAAGGGTGGGGTGTTTCAGAATCCCTTTGGAGGAAACTTACTTTAACCTCCATGTTTCAAGAAGAAACTATGTGAGTGATAAGTGACTTTTGTGTCTGAATGAGTGAAAGTGTGCCAATGTTTTAATGAATTAGGTGTCACCTTGCTGCATGTGGACTTCACTTGGTCCTTACAAGTGTTGATTACCTAATTAACTAAGTGTCTTTGGTACAACCTTGCGTAATTCAAAATTCCCTAGGAAACTAGCATGTGGACATGTGGGTCCTTTACTATTCCTTTAACTCCCTATTGTGATTTAATATAAGAAAAGCTTTGAAACTATCATAGATTGTGATCATGTGGGCATGTATGGGCCCGTTACAAAACCTTTAAACTTCCCTAGTGATCTAATCTAAGAAAGTAAATTTCAACACTATCCTATCTTTGTAGCATGTGGGCATGTATGGGCCCGTTAAAATCTTAAGATGTGTTTGAAAAATAAACTAAGAGGAGTCCCAAGAGGGGATGTTGTCCTCTCCTAAAGGTTTTAATCTTTTTAAGGGAGATGAAATTGTCCTACAGTCTTTTTCTGATTCTCAAGGTCGCTTGGAAGCGTGAGAGAAGAGCATACTAAGCGATTGTTATCCAACTTCTAGTCCCAATGCAAGTTTTATGTGATTACAAATGATTTCCAACTTATACTTTTAGTCAAAGCAAGCCATCCATGTGGAGAAATGAAAACAAAAAATGAAGCAATGATTTTAAATTCCCTAAGTGCCTATGTGTTTTGACTAATCCCTTTATATGAAGAGGGAACTAAGTGTGGTGCAGCTTACAATATGCATGAAATCACTTTTAAGAAGGCTAGGGACCTTCCCCAAATCACAAAAAACCTTACAATGTGTATTTTTTGCACAGGTGCGCAGGTCCTAGAGTAGATAGAGGCGCACTGAGCGCTTGTGCGAAGACTAAAACAAGTTTATGGGCACAGGTGCACAAAACAAAACTGTAGTTTAGGTGCATGTGTGCATGATGCACGTTTGTGGGCCAAAAAACCCGCACACAACTAACACATGGTCATGAAAGAAAATTTTGGATGGAATTCTCCCAATTCAACTTGGAATTGGATGTTTTGCAGGTCGGCTTGGGCCGGTTAGTGCACTTACAGGTTAAATAAACCAAAAGAAGAGATATAAAAACCCAAATGGGGTAGAAAATTGATACCTTTCTCCAGTGGAGTCACCAATCTGTTGCACCTCTTTCATCACCTTAGTGAGAAAAAAAGAGGTGCTTGCAAGCTTAGTTGGGTTTGCTAAGAAAGACAGTTGTAAGGAAAAGGATTAGAAAAAGAAATATAAAAGAACAACTAAGAATTAAACTAAGAAATAAAATAATAACTAAACTAATGAGCATAGGGACATAATGACAAAAGAAACAATAAGACCCATGTCACCAATGGTAAGGTTTATATCAGTGAAAGAAAACACCAAGAAGGAAGAGGACTATGAGTCCCTTCTTCCTCCAAGGGAGGGATTTTGGACCCCCACAAATAAGCTCTTCTTACAACTTTGAATGAAAATGGTGAAAGAATTCTTTGCTAATCCACTCAAGGGGTGAGATGGATTGCCCAATGCAATGGTGCTAGTATACTCTTGATGAGAATAGAGGATTCTTCAAGAGAATAGTAGTAGCATAACTTTGCTATTGAATTCCTTAAAAAATGAAGTGCACCCATGGCCTTTTTATAGCACCTCTTTGAGGTATTGTACAACCAGCTTGTAGTGTGTAAAGAGGCTAATTAGGGCATTTTTAGGTCTTTGACCAGCCACCTAGTTGGATCCAGTCCAGATTTGAGTGTCAAATCAACTTGGAAGCTGAACCAGAAGTGGGTGGGAGATTGACCACTCTCATAAATGTGTTGTTCTTAGATGTGCATGGATTTTAGTGACCACAGTCGCGCATCGGGCACATGTGCGTTTTTCTTGCATTTTTGTTTTGTGCATGTGTGTGCATGCCCTGTGTAGTCATAGCGCACTTTAATTTTGTCACTGGTTGTATAGTTTTTGACCCTTTGAAAATGCTTTTGTGGTAATTTTGGTTGATGGGTGACCTCATAACTGTTTGACGATGCTGAATTCTTGTAACCATTTGCAGACGAAATTTTAGTGATAACACCTAGGTACAAATTCCCCCCTGGAATGACCTATTCTGGAAACTAGAATAGGGAGATTAACAAGAATCCACTCCACATAGTGACCTTCTACTTCAGGAGGTAGATGATGGGGTTTTTCTATCCATTAAAATATTTATACTTCACTCGGTTATTTCCATAACATTTGTATTTCCCTTTGGGGAGTTGATGGAGTGGATCATTAATCACACTAGGGCCAAATATTTCAAAATCATCAATGAGTAAGGGAAATGCATAGGGTCATCCCTCCCACAGGACATGGCTCGCTGTTATAAACTACTAGAATGTTATGAACACAATATATATATAAAAATAGATATAATAAATAATAATTAAACACATCATAAATAAAAAGTCTTATCTTATCTAAAGGATATGTCTATTCATGAAAGGGCACCCATGTGAGGATATATAAATGGGATTTTATTCTCAATGTAATCATCTCATCTCATATTCATTATTCATATTATTATTATCCTATATCGATTTCTATGTATTATCCTACTTATATTGGATATTCTTTGTGTGAACAAACTTAGTTCGTCTCATTTGGTATCAGAGCAAGTCTCGATCTGACTTTTGGAAAACTCCATAGTTCAGAGTTTCTTTGAGAAATCAGGTTTTTGACCACTGATCAGGGCCTTGGCCATTCAATTTTTCAAAATTATTAGAAACTTAAGTATTTGACCAATTCAATCCTTTGGCCATATAAAATCAGAAGGCTGTTGAAAAGTACTCTGTTGCAAATCCAAGAAAACCATACATTAGGAAATTGAAAAAAAAATATTTAGAAAAAATTCTGCTGGAAATTCGATTTCAGTAGAACATGCCATCCATATCAAATTTCCATATGCACAAAAGAAGTTCATACAACAATTTTCGCTGTACCTTTCTCTACATCATACCATAGCGAAAAATTCGTGAGTTAAGTTTCATTGACCACTGTCATATTTATTAGCGATAAGGAGAGCTGCCACAGATTTTTTTATAACATAAAATAGTCGCATGTATTCGCATTGAGGAGATAATTCGAAACAACATTGTCAGTTGATATTTAACTATTGAACCAAGGCATTAATTATTTGCAGGAATCAAGGTATCAATTATATGCGGCCATTCCAGAGAAAAACCTAATCCCTAACACAATAGCCACCGAAGCATTCACTGTTGCACGTTTAAGTTATTACGTGGCAGAGAAACTAGTTCGGGAGATTCTATCATCCGACTAATCCCAGTTACCAAGGGAAAAATCCACCATACTTGGTTTACATCCATTCATCAATTAATCGCCTTATGTAACGTCGAGTGTGTTTCTCTTGAAAAAGGCCCATTGACCATCACAAATCCTCAATAAATTACACAAACCATCTATTGTAATAAGGCACATTGCTCTAAGTAACAGATCATGATGATTGAAGCCAAAAATATGAAGGTATACAACATAACTACTATAATCGCACCAATTAAATTGGGTCATAATTATAGTAGAAGCCATATCCTATTTTGCAAGCCTTAATACGGAAAGTTAACAAAGATTGAATATTAAATATGATTATATATATAGAGAGAGAGGGGTTTTAGTGGATGTTAATCATCATCTAAGATATATATATATATATATATATATATATATATATATATATAAAAGGTAACATTATTATAAAGAAAAACTAAAGAAAAGGTTATAAAGGGTGAAGACGTCATATTTTTTTGAAAAGTGAAGTTTTAAAAAAATGAAGAAGACACGTTATTAAATAAATGTGAAGTATAAATAAAGAAAAATAATATATATATATATATATATATATATATATATATATATAAAATAATAATAATAATAATAATAAATTGAATATTATTTGGTAAAGTTAAAAAGGTATTTATAAAGTAAAAAATAAATATATATTATATTCTCAAGGCTCATATAAAAAGATATTTTTAAGCTTAAGTGATTTAAAAAAAATAATCTAATGTTCAATTCAAATTATAAAAAGGACAATTCAAAAATGGAAGGAGAAAGATTCTCCCATACTTATAAAAAATATGTGGATTCCTTATTAGAAGTTAATGGGATTATTCAAGGAAAGAATATCAACGTTGCTATTTGCCCGAACGCTAGAAAAAATCACATTAATGTTGACCTGGAGAACCGATTAATGGTTTTAAGACCAAATTTAATTGAAAATGACACGTCTTTACAATGAGAAATATGAAATTAGAAACATACAACTATCTATTTTTTATTACAAATTCATAGCTCAATTCAATGTGGTATCAATGTATCAATATAATGTTGATATAATTCTAGGGTCAACTTGGGTAGACACATTAGGTACTTTTATTTTCAACACAAGGAGAATTTTTTTGACATTTTCTTATAAGAGGAAGAAAATCACATTGTAGGATGTTACAATGAAGTCAATTTCAGAAGCTCCATCATCAAAAGACCTGAAGGACATATCAGAAACGATCCTTCAAGATAACCAAAAGTCAATACAAAAGTTGCAAGATCGACAGAAATAATGTGACAAGATCATCATTGAAAAAGACAAAGAGATTTCATGCATAAGAAATCCTAATCAGAAACTACTTGCAAAAATCACGAAGTCCAAGGAGAAGAAGTGGCATTTTCAAAAGTTGGAACAAGAAAATCAAGGTCTCAAAGAGAAATTAACCGAAGAAGAGGAAGAATGCTCCTGCCTAAGGAACCTTAATTAGAATTTACTAGAACAAATTAAAATCTTAAAGGATGAAAGAAAGGAGAATCTAGAATAAAAAAATAAAGATGACAAGCTGGAAGATAAAAAATAACTTTTACGATTAAAACAACATAATCAGGATTTACTAACATAAATTAAAATACTTAAGCATGATAAGAAGTCTTTACAAAAAGAGCTAGATTTCAAAACATCAATAGTCGATAAAGAGACAATGACTGAACCTGTATTATCCCTAGGCCGAGCCCCGATTGTAATTATGAATGTAAGATGTTTTGTAGGCTGGTGAGCCAAGTAATTATAAGCTGGTAGGATTATGTGTTTATTAGGCCAGAGAGCCTAGATGTTAAAGGCCAAGATCTTGATCTTGTTTTGTACATGTAAATATTCATATTATTAATATAACAACATCGTTGCGTGTAGACCGACCAAGAAGGAATATTTATGGGGGACTAAGCTAAACTAGGTTGGGTAAGGGAAGGGGGCTGAGAGGCTAGGAGAAAGGGGCTAAGCTTGAGGGATTAACCCAAGGAAAGATTATAATGTATTTCCTTAAAATAATAAAGTTGGAAAATAAACCCTGATATCCTAAGTTCCTTTGGGAAAAGGGAACGAACTCCAAGTGGAGAGGAACGCGCTTCATGAGGGCCATGTGTAATCCCAGGAACATGCAAATATAAGTGGGAATTCTTACTGTTTTTGGATCCTTATTTCCATTTTGCACCAGCACACCCAACAAGCACACGGGAACCCTGGAACACCATTATTGAAATTCCCCAACCACTTGAACTTCTGCAACAAGCCCGAATTGATACCCTTGTGTTATAACCCTAAAATGCACTACACAGGTTTACCTGGCATCAGGCCAACTCATGCCTCTTCCTAGCCAAAGCCATGCTGAATAAAACCTTGAAAAACCACTTAAAACAAGCAATCCACGCCCTAACCTCTCACTGGCTGCGGGGGACCGCTTGCTGACCTTCTACTGCACGCGGGTATCCGCGGGCTAACCCACTACAGCCCGCGGGTACCTAACAAAGCAAAAAATCAGGAAAGTTTCCACCGGGACATGAGGCTTTTTGTCAGTTAACTGGAACTCTTCGCCATGCATGGCCGAGAGTTCTCCTAAAACCCTAGCTCCTTCTAGCATATAAAAGGAGGGGTAGGGGTACTATTCAAGGAGGAAAAAATCATAGCAAAGAAACTCTGCCAAATTGCCAAGTCCATCATTGTCCCAACCCTTTAGCTTTGCCTCAAGCTTCAGGAGAACTTCATGCTGCAGCAGTTGGAGG
>ML792831.1:174668-209409 GCA_009831015.1 Picea engelmannii
TAATATATTCATATTCTTTCAATAATTGATTATGCATTGATTTAAATAGCTTTAGTATTTTTTTATCAATACATGGTTAATTATTATTATTTATATATTAATTTTTCCAATCTTTAAGAGTTTATTATCCAAAACAATTCTTCGAGGACTACAATATGGGCATGTGATTTTGAGAAGGAATATGAGAAAATAATTCATCTTTGGATTTAGACCTGTGTAATACTTATTCCATTTTATTCTTTCGTTATTGTTATATTATGAAAATGTTATAACGGTTGATTTTAGCTTTAGCTTGTCAATCATATGGTGTTTTCATATTGTTAAATGTTATATGCTGCCCATAATTTCTTATTCCATTTTTTTATGTGTGATCAATAAATCATTTGATTATTATGGAATTTATTTCTAATGTTAAATGATGGATAATATCAATACCTAGAATTGAGTTTTCTTTCGTTCTTAAATATTGATTATCTTAAGATCACATGATTTTTAATTAGTTGTCTTCTTGTTGTTATTAATTTACTCCAATATCAAATACTTCCTTGAATGTATTCTAGAAGTGCTAGTATTGTTCTGTTATAGGTTTCCCTTAACAACAGTACAGGTAGGAGCTCATACAACATAGAAAGATAAATACTAGTTTCGTCGATTAGCGACATGTTATTATGTGTGTTATTTAGTTAAGTTGTTTATGAATGAAACAATGAATGTATGGCTCAGATTTGACTATCCACATGTTCATGTTTCATTAACTTTTTTTGGCAAGATTTTTTAAATTTATAAAAGAAAAACAATAAATATTTTTATGTGCTTTCTTTATCTGCTTCCTAGAAGAAGTCATTTTTACATCAATTTTCGTAAGTTTCGATTAAAACTTGCAGCTTGTAAATCATGTAAATAAATGAGACTTGTATATCTTCTGCTTAAATACAACTACTACAGTTACATTAGAGTATATGTACATATATATAGTGTTTAGTAATTAGTTAGTTATTTCTCTATTTTATTTGTTTCTTTTTGGATTCTTAGATTGGCTAACGGAGCCATTAAACCCGTCAGAACGAGTTACACCAAACGACTTCGTTTATTTAAACAACCTCGGACCAGACTCGCTCTTCCAGTTGACGGACGGTCAATTTCACCCATCAACAAGATGCTGGAAGAGTTTGATAAAATTGTCAGTCCCACCAACATTCCTGCTTGAGTGGTTCCTTAAGTTTTTGGTACCCCAGTTGTCCAAATACGTCACAACGTTGGGAGTGTTTTCCAAAGAAGATGCAATAATGAGAGCTCAACATCCAGAGATGATTTACTCTCAGTCTGGTTTACTTTATGAATTTTTTCCAAATGCACCACGATCAATACTTGACAAGACCAGACAAAGAGTTGGGCCACCTTCCGATGGTATTGTTGGTTCAACACAAACAAAGCCCGTTGATCAACTATCAAAACAATTGCATCAATTGTTGATACAGCAAAAAGTGGCCAGCCAGACCACTGGTCCGGCTTCTCCCCCTACCCAAACGTCGGATGTACATAGTGTGCAATTGACCAACCCAAAGTCCACCCAGCAGCCTGACGGGAAGAAGAAACAATGAAATAAGAGTAAAGGGGATAACAAACCTACCGATAATGCTGGCGGGGGAAACACTGAAAAGAAGAAGTTGAAGTATCCATGTAACCTGTGCACGGAAGACCACCCAAATCACAAGTGCCCTTGGCTTGTGGAGGCCCAAATGTTATTGGCACAAAAATAACCTATTGTGTTAACGAACCCATTTTAACATGGGAGAAATTTAACTCAAGCCTCTCCGAGAACGGATGGGGGAAACAAAGGACCCCCTCCTTCTTCGAGTAATTCTTCATCTCGAAACATGTATATGATGAAAGGTGATGCCTATATATCGACTAGAGCACATGATTATAGAATGCCAAACACCTCTGAGAAGAATAAAGAAGTTGAAAACCCACCTCTTCCTCTCCATATCGAGAAGATGTTGGGTGAAGCAATGAAACACATCCCAAAATGTGTGTTCAAGAAATCTTCTCACAATCCAAATGTAAGGGCCACCCAAAACTACTCTGTGGTTGAGGATTTGTCTCAAACCCCTTGTGTAATATTTGCTTTGGAGGTCCTCCAGAGCTTCCCTTCCTAGAGAAAGGCTCTGTTAGTCACCTTAGGATCTGCTGGGACTTGTAATCCAGGTATAATCATGCTTGATACGACCGAATTAAAACCTTGTCTCCCTTACCACGTAGCGTTTCATATAGTAGTGGCTTACACCACTGAAACTTTTACTCGGAACATTTTCCACATGGTTGTTGATGAGGGCGCCTCGACATGCATGATGTCTTTGGCATGTTGGAAGGCCATTGGCCAACCCATTTTGTCTCCGTCACCTACTCTTCTTATGACTTTCGACGATCGTTCTTTCTGATCACATGGGATCATCCCCTCTTTCCACATTCAGTTGAGGGGGGAAAACCATGTGCGTCGAATTTGAAGTGGTCGATGTGTCTCTCGACTACAATCTCTTGCTACGAAGGAGTTGGACCTATGCTATGCAAGCAATGGTCGCGACAGTTTTTGGGTCTTGTTGTTTCCACACGATGGACGGATTGTGACCATTGATTAGTTATCCTTCTCTCATCTTGACCCTTCATCGAGGGTCTCCATGGTCTCGATGATTGATAACCCATAGTCCAACATCATCAACTTAGGGTTTGGTTTGTGCCCACCTTTGATGGGTACTTTCAATTACCTGCCTCCAACTGGCAATATCCATTACATGTTGGCTGTCCCCGACCAACCTAGGGCTGAAATTTTTCAAATGTCATTGTTTCGCACGACATACTTTAGCGATCCGTGGACTCTTCCTTCCCCATCAACCACAATAGAAGGGACAAAGCACCATGGCATGGCCATGCCTTTTTTCATAGCAGACGTTGCATACTCTATAGTTTGGCAAGCTTTCGTCAACCCTGATCTGACTCTCACACAGGAGTTAGATCCAGTTCTAGAGCCTACTTGGGCTCAAGATTACCTCATTGATATAGATTCTTTAGACTTAGTCTTACCCTCATATGAGGCGATTATCGAGGCAATGACCAATCTAGACATACCCTGGGACAATCTTCATCACATATCTAATTACTTCCTCCCAGAGTTAAGAAGAATTGAAGCAGGTGAATTCACTGTGACTATGACTGATGATAAATCTTGTCCTATCAATCCTTGGGCTACGCATGTTGTTTATGCTGAAGGAAATATGGAAACAATCGCTAAAAATATACCTATTAATATCTCCAGAACCCCTGACATCCTGGATAATGTTTTCATCAGAGTGGATTGCTCCCCTGAGAAGATGTTAGGCATCGACCCACAAAGTGTTGATCATGAGAAAAAATTGTCGTCTTTCAAGCTCGCCTTGAGATCCAAAAGAAACATCCAGCGAGACTGCATTTACACTTTTTGATATCGTTTGGATTAACTGAGAAAAGTAACCAAAATGGGTCTTCTTTTAAGCCCTTTTCATACCCTCTAAACATGAAAAGATTGTTGAGTGATATTGTTGCCCTTCACGCTCGCTAAACTGAAATTTGAAGGCACATTTGTCCGACGGTAGTTTACCCATTTTTTGGTTTGGATGGTCAAGTATACGAATAAAGGTATACTCTAGGAGCCTCGGTTCTCTAGAAGAGTATTCTCGGGCATAATTTTAGCCCTTTTTTGAGCCTGAGGGACTAAATTTATGAAAAAGGAACCCACACAGAGTCCATAGTTAAACTCAGACTCCCTAAAATTGAAAATATCGTTGAGTGACCTTGTTCCTTCACACTCATTAAAATGGTCAAGAAGAAGATCCCTTACAGAGTCCATAGTTAAGCTCTTTTCAGACTCCCTAAAATTGAAAAGATCGCCGAGTGAGCTTGTTCCTTCACACTCGTTAAATTGGTCAAGAAGAACATTATTCAATGGATTCCATAGTTAAGCTCTTTTCAGACTCCCTAAAATTGAAAACATCGCCGAGTGACCTTGTTCCTTCACACTCATTAAAATGGTCCAGAAGAACATCCCATACGGAGTCCATAGTTAATCTCTTTTTCAGAATCCTTAAAAATGAAAATATTGTCGAGTGATATTGTCTTTGTCACACTCGTTAAAATGATTCTAAATAGACATATTTTTAGTGCTAGTTTACCCCTTTTTCGAACCAACTAGACTACCTTTGAAAAAGGTACCCTAGTGAAGTCTCCTTTTATGTTTTTTCAGACTCTCTAAAAATGAAAAAACCATCGAGCTTACCTTTTCTGGGCTCATTAAAATTACATCGAAGGAAATTATCATTGTGTCTTGTTAATCACATTTCCATTCCTGCGTCTTTGGCCTAATGATGACTCCATGTTTCTTTGAACTAAACCACCTAAAGCATGCCTTATACGCAAGCCTTGTAGCACTTTGCTTCTGCATCCTGACACCTTGACCCAGGGAGGAATTTTCCCAAGTGTCATTTTCCTGCACATGTCTCCTTTCTTTGAGCATCAGTATGTTCCTTTAGCTTGGAACTAGTATGTTTGCGACACTTGTTCCTCCTTTGTAATGTAGCATTCTTTTATTCTTTTTCAAGTTTCCAAAAAAATATTGAAAAAGAAAAAAAAAAATCAAATATACCCAAAAAGAGGAAGGGAAAAGTATTTTATTTTTGTTGACAGCACAATGAGTCGCCCTTGGACAAAGCACATCCTTCTGTTTGTTTGTCAAGATCTAGGATTTAATATGAACTTAGGAAGCTATTCTCGTGACATAGAGATGTGTCCTCCTCCATTTGGTTATTCTTACAAACATATGGAGAGTTTTCATTGCCTCCCGCATTGTGAACTTATATCAATATCATGTTGCCTAAGTCTCATCTTTTGTCGTGCTAATTTTTCAAGGGAAGGTTTTACCAAGCTTGATTCGTCCCTTCTACAGTTTGTCTCTTGACCTCATGCCCAACCATCCTGTAAGCCCAATCCAGTCTTTTTTCGAAATCAATGAAGCCTTCAGCCTAATCATCAAGATCCTATAGTCTGTTCCTAACGAGCCATCAAATACCTCTGGGTAGTGAAGTCGTACACTCATATTACACTCCTACCCAAGTTGTGAAGATTTTGAAGTTGTTGCTCGAGATCTGAAGACCTCAACTCTAGCCATCAGGCAACATTAGCTTCTTGAATATGGATACTTTACATGTATATATTTTTTATTTCGAGATGTATATCGATTGTGTATTGTTCATGGATACACTTTATATAGTTATAATACATGGATATACAGTGTATTAGATTGGAAACCCTGATTTTATTTTCATTCTGAGCATGGGTATGCCCGCCTCGGTGAGACAATTTTTATTTTTGTAGATGGAACCTCCTAAACTCTGGTCCCTGGTCTCACTCGCTTCATACGTTGGTGAAGATTAGTAATGTATTTCGGCCATCAGATGCTCTTCTGACCTCACACATTAGGGGACATCTGTTATAACCTTGATTTTCACAAGACATACATACCTAGCATCAGGCCATCTCACTGGCCATTCTTGCCAAGCCAACATTGAACAACTCTTCTAAACACCACCCTTTTGAAGGCACACGCGCCCTGCTCCACTATTGCATGCGTATGCACATTGGCTGACCCATTACAACCCGCGTATACTAAAAAAAAAATAAAAAAAAATTAGAAAGTTGCAGACGGAATATAGATTTTTGGATAATTGACTAAACCATTTGACCACCCATAGCCAGTAATTTAACCGGATAACTACCCTCTTTCAGCCTATAAAAGAATAGGTAGGGGTCCTATTTGAAAAGAGAAAAATAATAGCAAAGAAACTCTGCCCTTTTTTGTATTCCCCTTGCCCCAGTATCTTGCAACCACCTTGTGTTTTTACTGAAGAGAAGGATCATTTTTGGAAGCAGTTGGTGCACAGTTGAAGAGGAGACGAGGACCAGATTTGAGGAGCAGTGGCTGATCTCACCATTGTAAGTTACTTTTGTGAGGTTAATAAAAAGAAGTACTTTTCCCATCCCACCATATGAGGTGTTCAATATTCATTTTTTTTATTATATTTTGTTAGAATATCTAACCCATTAGTTCATATATAAGATGCATGTTTGACGTTCTTTGTTTGTATGTTTATGAATGCAGATTGGCTTTGGGAGGAATCTTGCAGTCGAGGAGCAACCGAACGCCAAAAGGATCGACATCAAACGCGGATGTTAAGGTAGAGTGAATTGATCCTTTTATCCTTGTATTTATGTATGAATGTGGGTTATATGTTGGGATGATGGTAAAAGGTAGGAGACTTTAGATGGTCATTTTCTGCATACTCGTTAGAGTGGGATGCCTCTCTTTCTGCCAAAATATGAAAAGAGGCCATCTAGAGGTGACAAGACAGTTTGCATTACATTTTGATGGCAGGAGAACCAAGGTAGGGTATTTAGAATTTGAGGTGACTGAGGCATCTATTTTAGTTGCAACATGAATCCCTAGTACAAGTGAAAAGTAGTTTAAATCCATGGCTTTGAATTCAACCTATGCCAAAGAACTCCTTAAGCCTGAACAACAAGCCAGTGATTTTTCTAAAGGTGTGCCAAGGAATTGATTGATTGAACAGTTTGACAGGATATTGAAGATCATCCAAAGATATTTTACATGTGAAGGGAGGTTTAACACATTATACCAGTACCATATAACGCTTTTTCTGCATTTTACTGGTAAAGTTGAAATGAATATTCCATACTACTTGTTAAGGAGCATAGGTAAGATGTCAGACATGATTCCATCCAACTCTAAGGATGTGGATACTAGCATATTCCACTCTGGATTGATCAGAATGCTAGTCTCTGAGGAATTGGTTAAGAAAGAGATTTCATGGGAACATTTTGTTGTTTCTTCTCACTTTAAGTTGTATATAGCATCTTCTCCTCAATCATAGATTGCAAGTCCTTTATCACCCAACAATGTTGTTAAAGCAGGGACCAGTAGGAAGAGAAAGGTAATATCCCATGTTCAAGTTTCATAGGTCATCAAGAAAGTCACAGAAACAGAGGAGGAAGATTGTCCTTCCCCACAGAGAGATTTATCACCACCTCCTCTACCAGGGTTAGAAGAGTTGCCTTCTTCTACCAAAACTACATCCAAGAAAGGGAAGAAGCTACACTTCCCCTCTTCTCCTCCAGCAGCCAATACCAAGGGAAGAAGACCTTTTACAAGATCATCAGTTCCCAAAGAGGTTTTCGAAGAACAGTCCCCATCAGAGATCCATGTACAAAAGAGGAAGAGTAAAGGCATTAAAAATATCATGGAAAGGAAAGAAGAAACCCCTATGAAAAAGAAGAAAAATAAAGACAAATACATTAAGAATCCTGATGAAGAAGACAAGGAAATTCCCATGTAGGTGGAAAAGGAGACCGAGAAAAAGCTTGTTGAGACTGTGTATGTCACTACTCCACCTGAAAGTCAGAAATTCAAAAGATTGATCAGGAAACTTAGGGATGTTAGGAAGGAGGTATCTCATATTAAAGCAGAAGATATGATTCACAAGGCTCAGATGAAAGAACTCATGGATGGATACAAATACACTCTTGACCTAGCAAGGTTTGCAGCAACAAAGGCCCAACCTCTCCATAGGCAACTCCAAAACATTTATAGGCAGAATAGAGGCTTTCAATCTCAGAACAAGAAGCTCAAGGAAGAGTTGCAACATTTTCAAGATGAAGTAGATCAAAGAAACTTATAGGTATTGGTTGAAGATGCTATTGAGAAAGGGACAACAACAGTTAATGAAAACACAACTCCACTAAAGAAGCCTGACATTGTTAAAAGGAATAAGTCTGCTACGCCAAATGAAGATCCTACTTCTACAAGAAAGAGTGTGAGGTTAAGTGTTAAGGTAACGAAATAGTTGGTGAAAGGTGAGCCCCATTTTTTAGGATGGTTCCTTTTTTGTGAGGGTAAATTGTTATTGGAATATCACCTCTTCCACCTATATAGGATTCTAAGTACTTGATTATTATAGTTTTGGGTTTTTGTGAAGTGTTAACTCCCTCAGCAGTAAAATGCAGACATTTTGTAGTGCTTTGGCACTACGGAATAGTCTATTTTGGTATTACACTGATATGCTACCTACAATACTGACAAGTTACTTAAAGATAATGGGTTTAATACTATGCAAAGTCACCACTTTCTTTTCACATGATCAAGTTGGAGGTGCTGCATTTTTTACAGTGCTACCTAAAATTTGTTCACAAATGCATAGTGGCGCTACCAAAATTCGCTACGCAATATCTAGCAGAGATGGAATTTGCACACAGACGCAACACAGTGGCGCTACCTAATATTTTGTAGAGGCTAGATTTTGTACAGGGGATAGGAAGGTTAGGTCCTACCTTTTCTACTTGTCCAGTTTTGAAGTACACTACTTAGATTGCTACCCAAAGAAGCTGCCAACAAACACCGGGGATCCAGGAGGGCCAAGCTAACAACTTTTTGGATAGATGATGATGGAGAAGATTGTAGAAACAACAACTGGCATAATGAGGACAACCATATGCTCCTGAAAGACACATGGAAAACAAGGAGTTGTGCAGTAAAAGGGAATCAAATCAATTTGAAGTTTGGTTGGATTAGTCACCAACATTTTCCTACTTTATAGCATAGGTTGTTAGCCAAGTTGTTAGATGAAATAAATTCTTAGATATTTTCAAGGGAAGGAGGCCAACTCATTCCTCTAGTTGTTTCCTTCCTTTTGTTATAAATATATAGATGAAATTCTTTAGTATGGTTAGATGGTTGAGAAAGGCTCCCTTAGACTGTAATATTTTGATGAAGTGACTGTGAACTAGGTATGTACTGTACTTAAGACATTTTGGCTAATAGAAATCATCTTCTCTTTCAGCTTATTTTCTTCTGATGCTAAATGTTCATGCTTTGAATGATTCACATGAAATATTTCGGTGATGTTATGGTGGATGTTTTATCATTATATTATCATTATGTTTATTTAACTTCCTTAGTTTCTGAGTTCAAGAAGATCTTGTGTTAAGAAACTTTCTTCCTTAGGATTTTTGTAGACTTGATGTTTACAACAACCCCTACATTCCTCTTATTCAAGTCTTCCCTCTATTCATACTTACTCCGAATTACTGATTGAAGTTAGCCAAGACCTTGATTGCTGGTGCATGCTAGCCCTGTTTTTTGAGTTGGACCATTATCATTTTGAGCCTTTTTCCATTTGACCCTTTAAAACACTCTTACATTCATATATAACTTGATGGGTACTGGTCTTTCCTTCCATGCAATCTAAAGGTTATTCCTAGTGCTAACATTCTTGGTGTCGTTGCTGAGGAACAATTTGAAGACTTTTCCCTGGGATCAAATGACACAACATACTGGTCCTAAATGTGAATTAGAACTTAGTATTTTTAAGATTGCATCTTGCACTTGTAGACTCCATTGTTTCAGCTCTGGTACCTAAAGGTAGACATACGAGATCAAATCCACAACTACCTTTGGTTCCATTTGAGGCTGACCCAGAGAAAATAATCAAGAAGGAAAAAGATTCTCTAAGAAGTTTTTATGTTGTTGCTACAAGTGCTTCTGGTCAGTTGCCTGATTCCACTCTTGATACTCCAGTTGTTTAATCAAGTAATCTTTCTTTACCTTTTGCTGAAGTATCTAAGAAACTTGATTTTGAAGAGTTTCCTGTTGAATACTCTTCCTTTGAAGTTGAATTGAAAGAATAAAACATTGACATATTCTCTTCCCCTGACATTGAAAAGTTTTTCAGTCTTGATAGTTTTGAAGATTTCCCTACTTTAGGTTTTGCTACACCTCTTTCTGTTAAAAATTTTGTTTCCAAAGAAGTAAAAACTTTGTCCCCTTCACAAACTTTACCATATTTTTCCAATACTCAACACTCTACTATGAAAACTGAAACCCCCCCTTCATACTTTCATTCTTCTCCTAATCTACACACAGTCAAGTCTCCTTCTCCTTCTTGTTCACCAAGAGTTCAAAATCAAATGGCAGTTGTTAACCCCCCTGCAAATAGGATGGATGTCATAGTGGCTACAAGATACGCTTCTCTAGTCTTACCTCAGCCAGTGAATGCTCTCCCTCCTAAAGATTATTTGAAATACATGCCCAAGTTTACGGGAGAAGAAGATATAACAATTGAGGAACATCTTGCTTCTTTCTACAGCTATGCGGATAACCAAAATATTGAAAATGAGGATGTGTGGATGAGGGTTTTCGTCCAAAGCCTTTTTGGTGAGGCTAGGAAGTGGTTTAGGGGTCTGGCCCCTGGATCCATTACTGGTATTGAAGAATTAGACAAAGCCTTCTTGAGGAACTGGGGGGACAAAAAGGACTTTTTGTACTACATCACCGAATTTGGATCCCTAAAAAGGAAATAAGGAGAGTTTGTCTCTGACTTTTTTAAAATATTTAACAAAATGTACAACAAGATTCCTGATCAGATAAAACCCACTGAAACCCTTGCAAAAATCACTTATGCCAGTGCCTTTGACCCCGATTTTTGCCTCCTATTGAGAGAAAGAAGATCACCTTCCTTATTTCATATGCAAGATGTTTCCTCGGAGGTAGAATCCAATATAGTGGCATCAGATAAGCTCAGGGGGAAATATTATAGGGATAGGAGAAAAAAAAAAGTTGAAGCTTCAACTTCTGATTCATCTGCTGTCCATTCTCAAGTAGATGAGCTGACCAAATTAGTAAAAACAATTTCTACTGAGATTGAGAAGTTAAAATCATAAGGGAAACAGACATATAGAAATTCTCAAAACACTGGCAATAGAGGTAACTTCAGGAGACCAAATAATGCTCCCCAAATCCTTCCCAGAGATCCCAGAAACAGAGAAAGACATGATCACAGGGTACAAGCTCCTTTCCAAAAAAAATTGGTTGTTGATGAAGAAGAGGAGGAGGTAGAAGTTGATCCTAAGATTCACTTCTTAGGTGACACATCCCCATCCCCACTCTTGACTCAATCCTCTTATGAGAAATCCTTGATGGATATCCAAATTAATGAATTAAGTAAGGGAGAGAAAGAAAAATAAAATACTAATAGATATAATCTGAGATCTAAAAAGAATGAAGAAAAAACTGATGCCCCTAATCATCCTTCCTAAAAAGAAGATTTTTCCAAGTCTGTGCTAGTGAGTAGAAAGGAAAAATACTCTCAAAGTCCACAAGTTCTGATTAGAAATCCTTCTCCTGAAACCAAAGAAATCTTGAAACCTTCTTCTTCCTTTAGTTTTGAGAATGATATCCAGAAAATAAATATACCTGTACCTTTTTTGGAATTGATAAAAAATGAAGAGTTTAAAAAATATCTATCCAAAATGTAATAGCCCGAAGCCTCTCCAAATGCCACTGATTCAGTAAATCTACAAGATGAAAATCCAATAGTGATTTTGGGTCCATTAATAGAAGACAAAGATGATTCATCCCCCCCTTTCTATACATCACCGAATATTCATGATAAGGTGCTGCATAATTATTTGATGGATTCAAGGGCATCCCACAATGTTATGCCAAAATATGTTATGGATGAACTTGGGTTAGAAATCACAAAGACTTACCATGACTTGTATTCTTTTGACTCCAAAAAAGTGAAGTGTCTCGGAGTCATTAAGGATATGGTGGTGACTTTATTTTAGTTGCCCATGACAAGTATACTTATGGATATCATAGTAGTTGATGTTCCCCCTAAGTTTGGCATGCTCTTGTCAAGATCCTGGATAAAATACTTGGGGGAACCTTGCAGATGGATCTCTCTTATGCTACTATTCTCATTTTTGGGGGAGAGCATAGGAGAATTTACAGGGAAGCTCAATTGGGCTACATCATTAGCGATGAATCAAACCCAACAAATCACCCTATTTTTTCTTTTGATACAGATCTGGGATGTAGCATTCTGTAGCTCATGGATGCTCTTGAAGCCCCTCTAGAAATCATAAAATAGTCTATTACCTTTTTTCAACAGCCTCCTCTAACCACTTCTGTCCGGAAGATCTTCTTTGATGGAGCCTCTTCTAAGAAAGGTGTTGGTGTTGGGGTGGTCTTTGTTTCACCAACTCAAGAAACTATATCTTTTTCATATAAACTAGAATTTGAAACTACTAATAATGTGGCAGAATATGAAGCTCTTGTCTTGGGATTGAGGGTTGCTAAAGACATGGGAATAGAAGAGCTATCAGTATTTGGGGATGCTGAATTAATATTCTATCAGATCAAAAATATTTATCAAAAAAAGAACCCTAGGCTTAGATCTTACAGAAATGAAGTATGGGACTTGGTGGATAGTTTGTTCTCTACTTTTAACATATCATTTATTCCTAGAGAAGAGAATACCATGGCTGATTCTTTGGTTGTGTCAACAAGAAACTTCATAATTCCTATACCACCCAAAATCAAGTATGATGTAGAAGTCAAATACAGACCTTCTATACCGAACAATGTAAAATATTGGAAGGTGTTCGAAGATGATTTAGAACTTAAAAATTTCCTCGAGACTGTTGATGAGTTTTCTACATTACACATTGATCAGGATCATGATTCATAAATTACTCCTCATGTTGATGTTTTCCTCAATAAAATTTCTAATCATCATATTGTGCAACTACCTAGCAATCATATTCCAAAAGGACTAGTTCCTTTGGAAAGATTATTTGATGGGAATGATGTGGTAGTGAAAGGGAAGGTATCCACTAATGATGCTGATATAACTAAGTGCAATTTGGGCACTGAAACGAATCTGAAATACGTCATATTGTCAAGTAGCCTATCATAAGAGCAGAGGGCAAAATATACTAAGTTGTTGAAGGAATTTTCTGATGTATTCACTTGGACTTATGAAGATCTCAAAACTTATGACACAAGGAAAACGTTGAGGCAAATCAATCCTATGTTGTTGCACGTCATGGAGAAAGAGGTAAAAAATATTTTAGATGCAAAAATTATCATTCCTTTGAGGTATTCTGAATGGGTGGCCAATTTGGTCCCAGTAAGAAAAAAGAATGGAGAAATCAGACTTTGCGCTAATTTCTGAAATCTGAACAGAAGCTCAAAAAAGGATAATTACCCTTTTCCCAAGATGGAGCACATATTAGAGAAGGTGACAGGAGAAGCTAGGATTTCCATGGTTGATGGATTTCTGGGTACAATCAGGTCTCTGTTTTGCCAGAATATAGAGAGAAGACGACCTTTACCACTCCTTGGGGTACATTTATGTACGCCAAGATGCCCTTTGGTTTGATGAATGCAGGGGAAACTTTTCAACGAGCTATGGACATAGAATTTATTGGAGAGAAGGATAAGTTTGTTGTTATCTATTTAGATGACATAACAATGTACTCTTATTCTAATAAAGAACAAAATGATCACTTAAGAAAGGTTTTCTTGAAATGCAGAAAATTTGGCCTCTCTTTGAATCCGAAAAAATCATTGTTTTCCATGAAGGAAGGAAAATTATTGGGGCATATCATGTCAGCTAAAGGGGTAAGGATTGATTCCAGTAGAGTTCAAGATATACAAAGATTGTCACTCCCTAGATCCAAAAAAGAGGTTCAATCTTTTCTAGGAAAAAATTAATTTTTTGAGAAGATTTGTGTGAAATTTTGTTGAGTTGGTTAAGTATATCAAAACCATGCTGAGGAAGGGTAGTGAAATCAAATGGAATGTTGAGTCCCGTGATTCTTTTGTTTGGATAAATAAATCCTTGACTGAATCCCCAGTTCTTGTCATCCCATACTACTCCAAGGACTTTCTTATTTTTTCTTTTGCCTCTTTTGATACAATAGCTACAGTCCTATTACAGAAGAATGTTGAAGGCTTAGAGCAACCCATTTCCTTTTTCAGGAAGGCATTGAGAGATGTTGAATTAAAATATGACATCATGGATAAGAAATCTTATGCATTGGTTAAATCTCTTAAGTCCTTCAGATTTTATGTCTTGCATTCAAGAGTTATTGATTATGTCCCATCAACTTCTGTAAAAGAAATTCTTATTCAGCCTGATATAGACGGAAAAAGGAGCAAGTGGATTGCTAAATTACTTGAATTTGATTTGGAAATTAAGCCTACCAAATTGGTTAAAGGCCAGGGTTTAGCCAAGCTCTTGGATGAATCAAATTGCTCAGCATTGGGGGTGAATTTCATCCACTCATGTTCAGAAAATCAGTAGGCTGAATTAACTGATAAAGATTCTCAAATCATCTCTGCATTGGAAAATTGCAGTTGGTACAAGGACATTATATTATTTCTGCAAAATTTACAGCCTCCAAGTGGTATGGAATAGAACAAGGTGAGAGCCTTAAAAATCAAATAAATAAAGTATTTCCTTGTTGATCAGATTTTGTATTGGAAGGATCCATTAGGAGTGCTTTTGAGATGCCTAGACCCCCAAGAAGACCAAAAGATTATGTTTGATTTTCATGAAAGTTTATGTGGGGGGCATCATTATTGGAGAACTATGACATACAATATCCTCAGGGCTGGGTACTTCTAGTCTATTTTGTTCACTAATGTTTTTTCTAAGATCAGAGCCTATGCTAAATGTCAGAAGTTCTCTTGAAAGCAACAGCTTAAGTCTTTTCCATTAAAGCCTGTGGCAGCTTCAGGACCTTTCCAGTAGTGGGGCCTAGATTTTGTTGTGGAAATCCATCCCACTTCTAGTGGTCAACATAGATGGATATTGACTGCTACAGATTAATTTACTAAATGGATTGAAGCTATTCTTACAAGGAATGCTTCCCACAAAGTGATCATTGGTTTCCTTCAAGACATTATGGCAAGGTTTGGGTGTCCTGACAGAATCGTCACTGATAATGCTACATATTTCAAACATGAACCATTGATTCAGTTATGTGAATAGTTTGGGATCACTTTGATTCATTCTACCCCTTACTACCCTCAGGGAAATGGGATTTCAGAATCCTCAAACAAAATCCTTATAAAGATCATTAAAAAGATGTTAGAGGATAACAAAAAGTCATGCGACTCAAAACTCAAATTTTCTCTATGGGCTAACAAAGTGATGGTAAAAAGGTCCCTGGGACTTTCCCCTTTCCAGCTGGTGTATGGAGTTGAGGCCATTTTTCCCTCTCATCTTGCCTTACCTGTGGAAAAATTCTTCCAAGATTACCAAGGGTAGCCTAATCATATGATCAGAAGGATTCAATAGCTGGTTGAAGTGCAGCAAACTCTGGAGAAGCTTGTAGACAAAGCATATGATCATCAAATGAAGATGAAGCAGGCATTCGAAAAGAAAGTGAACAAAGAGGATTTTCAACTGGGCGATCTGGTGCTTAAGTGGGATGCACCAAAGCAAGATAAAGGCAAGCACAGTCAATTTGAATCTTTATGGACCGGTCCTTTCAAAATCTCTGAGGTATTCTCTAATAACACTTTCAAGTTGCATAATATGGAGAATGAAGAGGTTTTTGGTGTCCCTGTCTATGGGCATTTCCTGAAAAAGTAATTTGCTTGAGACTTGAGTGGGTCTTCATGTCATTGTAAATATCCTTTTATTTTTATTTTTGTCTCAATAACTGACCCCATAGCCCTAGGATAAGGCACTAAATCTACTCATTCTTGGCAGCCCATAGGGGGCATGCCATCCCCTGTGGAGCCAATGTTATCACATGAAATTACCTTGGGTTTTTAGTTTGTTTTTATCCTTTTTAAGCCTTAGATTTTAATTTTTTAAGTTTCATCCCTTTAAATTTTATGTTTGTTAGGACCCCTTAGATAAATAAAGTTTTGAGTCATAACTCATGTTTGATCCTCAAATTGATTTTTGGACTTAGAACCATTTTAGTTCATGATTTAAATTTTGGTCCCCTTCATGATTTGTCACTAGGATCGATCCCTCCCATGACTAGACTGATGTGACACACCATTCTCCTCATTCATGACCTCGTAGGCATGCCCTTCTATCCTTTCTTACCTGTCCAATAATTTTTAAAATTGGAGAACTGCCCACTCATCAGGCAGTTCTGTAGTGCCTTTCCCATTCATCATGTTTCCACCACAAGTTATGATTACCACGATTGATGTCATGTTCGTTGTTTTCAGCACCAGGAGTTGGTTAAATATACCTTCAAGATATCATATTTATGAGCCTTGATAATGGTTTGTGATTTGAAAATTCAAGAATGTTGCACTGCTCAAACTCACAGTTCTGACCAGGCAACAACGGTGCGACCAAATCTGATGTTGAGGTAGATTTGAGGCCTGAAATGTTCATGACTTCATCCTGATATTTCGTTGAAGCTTCAAATAGGTGTTTACTTCATAGGTATCCCTTGTTGTCTCCTCTGCACATTAATTTTCACAAAGAATTAGCACTCAGATTTTGGTTTATCGGGCTTGCACAGTTGTAAGGGACTCATCTTCACATCATACCCTTGTCTCCTCTCTTTTCAAACCTGTAAACTTCATTTCCTGTATCAAAGCCTAATTACATATGTCCACCATAGCTATTGAGGTTGAAAGCCTCTAAAATGTCTATCCTCTGCATATGCATCATGCTACCCATAGTCGTTGCTTAACCACATTGTGTCTCCCCTGCTTCCTTTGATTTTCAAGTTAATCATTTTTTCCTAGCTACAAAGGGCCAATTACAGAGTACCCTCTCACTGTCTGAACATTCAATACCTGTACAAATCTAGGGGTGGAATTTCCACAGTCAAGACTTGTCTTACTAACACTAGTCTGTTTCGAAGGTCAGCTTTGTACATTTGAAACTCGTTTTTAAGTCCTCCTGGTTATTACTACCCCATAAGACACAAGAAGCTCTCATTATAAGTTATGGGGACTCCTCATATGAAGAATACACACAAAGGGGGCAAGGTGGTTAGAACAGAACCTATGGATATGCCTCTTTTTGATACAGATCCCATGGCAAGAGAGTTTTTTCAAAGAGTGGGATGCCATTCTTTCTGCCAGAATATGCAAAGAGGCCATCCAGAGGTGACAAGACAATTTGCATTACATTTTGATGGTAGGAGAACCAAGGTAGGGGATTTATAATTTGAAGCAACTGAGGCATCTATTTTAGCTGCAACATGAATCCCTATTATAGGTGAAAAGTGGTTTAAAGCCATGGCTTTGAATTCAACATATGCCAAAGATCTCCTTAAGCCTAGAAATCAAGCCAGTGATTTGTCTAAAGGTGTGCCAAGGAATGGATTGATTGAACAAATTGATAGGATATTGAATATCATCCAAAGATATTTTACATGTGAAGGGAGGTTTAACACATTATAACAGTACCATATAATGTTTTTGCTGCATTTTACTGGTAAAGTTGAAATGAATATTCCATACTACTTGTTAAGGAGAATAGGTAAGATGTTAGACATGATTCAATCCAAGTCTAAGGATGTGGATAGTATAGACATGATTCAATCCAAGTCTAAGGATGTGGATAGTAGCATATTCCACTCTGGATTGATTAGAATGCTAGTCTATGATGAATTGGGTAAGAAAGAGATTTCATGGGAACATTTTGTTGATGCTTCTCACTTTAAGTTGGATATAGAATCTTCTCCTCAATCGCAGATTGCAAGTCCTTTATCACCCACCAATGATGTTAAATCAGGGACCAGTAGGAAGATAAAGGGCAGAGCCCCTGTTCAAGTTTCAGAGGTCATCAAGAAATTCACATAAACAGAGGATGAAGTTTGTCCTTCACCACAGAGAGATTTTTCACCACCTCCTCCACCAGGGTTAGAAGAGGTTCCTTCTTCTACCAAAACTACATCCAAGAAAGGGAATAATATACACTTCCCCTCTTCTCCTCTAGCAACCAATACCAAGGGAAGAAGACCTTTCAAAATATCATCAGTTCCCAAAGAGGTTTTTGAAGAAAAATCCCCATTAGAGATCCTACAAAAGAAGAAGGGTAAAGGCATTAAAAATCCCGTGGAAAGGAAAGAAGAAACCCATGTGCAAAAGAATAAAAATAAATACAAAGACATCAATAAGCCTAATGAAGAAGACAAGAAAATTCGCATGCAGGTGGAAAAAGGAGACCGAGAAAACTCCTATTGAGACTGTGGATGTCACTACTCCACTTGACAGTCATACATTCAAAAGAATGATCAGGCAGCTTAGGGATGCTAGGAAGGAGGTAGCTCATCTTAAAGCATAAGATATGATTCAAAGGGCTTAGATGAAAGAACTCATGGATGGATACAAACACACTCTTGACCTAGCAAGGTTTGCAGCAACAAAGGCCCAACCTCTCCATAGGAAACTCCAAAACCTTTATAGGCAGAACATAGGCTTTCAATCTTAGAACAAGAAGCTCAAGTTAGAGTTGCACCATTTTCAAGATGAATTAGATCAAAGAAACTTGTAGGTATTGGTTGAATATGCTACTGAGAAAGAGACACCAACAGTTAATGAAAACACAGGTCCACTGAAGAAGCCTGTCATTGTTAAAAGGAAGAAGTCTATTGTGCCAAATGAAGATCCTCCTTCTACAAGAAAGAGTGTGAGGTTAAGTGTTAAGGTAACGAAATAGCCGGTGAAAGGTGAGCCCCATTTTTTAGGATGGTTCCTTTTTTGTGAGGGTAAATTGTTATTGGAATATGACCTCTTCCACCTATACAGGCTTCTAATTACTTGGTTCTCATAGTTTTGGGTTTTTGTGAAGTTCTAACTCCCTCAGTAGTAAAATGCAAACATTCCGTAGCGCTTTGGCGCTATGGAATAGTCTATTTTGGTATTACACTAAAATTCTACCTACAGTGTTGACAAGTTACCTAAAGATGATGGGTTTAATACTATGAAAAGTCACCACTTTCTCTGTACATGATCAAGTTGGAGGTTCTTCATTTTTTACAGCTCTACCTAAAATTTGTACACAAACACATAGTGGCGCTACCGAAATTCACTACGCAATATCTGGCAGAGACAAAATTTACACATAGATGCAGCACAATGCTGCTACCTAAATTCGCTACCTAATATTTCGTAGAGGCTAGAGTTTGTACAGGGGATAGGAAGGTTAGGTGCTACCTTTTCTACTTGTCCACTTTTGAAGTACACTACTAATATTTCTACCCAAAAAATATGCCAATAGACACCAGGGATCCAAGAGGGCCAAGCTAACAACTTTTTGGATAGATCATGATGGAGAAGATTGTAGAAACAACAGCTGGCATCATGAGTACAACCATATGATCATGAAAGACACATGGAAAACAAGGAGTTTCATAGCAAAAGGGAATCAAATCAGTTTGAAGTTTGCTTGGATTAGTCACCAACATTTTCCTATTTTATAGCATAGGTTGTTAGACAAGTTGTTAGATGAAATAAATTCTTAGATATTTTTAAGGGAAGGAGGCCAGATCATTCCTCCAATTGTTTCCTCCCTTTTGTTATAAATAGATAGATGAAATGCTTTAGTAGGGTCGGATGGTTGAGAACGGCTCCCTTAGACTGTAATATTTTGATGAAGTGACTGTGAACTGGATATGTACTAGACTTAAGACATTTTGGCTAATAGAAATCAACTTCTCTTTCATCTTATTTGCTTTTGATACTAAATGTTCATGCTTTGAATGATTCATATGAAAATTTGTGGTGATGTTATGGTGGATGTTTGATCATTATATTATCATGATGTTTATTTAGCTTCTTTAGTTCCTGAGTTCAAGAAGATCTTGTGTTAAGAAACTTTCTTCCTTAGGATTTTTGTAGACCTGATGTTTACAGCAGCCCCTACATTCATCTCATTCAAGTTTTCCCTCTATTCATACTTACTCCCAATTACTAATTGAATTTATCCAAGACCTTGATTGTTGGTGCATGCTAGCCCTGTTTTCTGACTTGGAACATAATCATTTTGAGTCTTTTTCCATTTGACCCTTTAAAACACTCTTACATTCATATATAACCTGATGGTCACTGGGCTTGATTTCCATGCAATTCGAAGGTGATTCCTAGTGCTAACAACCATCAACATGCTCGTGTGTTGAGGATCAGGAGTGAAGAAGCATGTTGTCATGCCCATGGATAGAAGAAGCAGGTTGTCAGGCCTATGAGAAACTCTCTTCAGGTGAGAGAGTGTGTTGAGGAAGTGAGTTCTCCTGGAGGTATTCCAGTAGAAGCTACAAATCTTTGAGAATTATTGATCCAACCTATTGTTGAAGCCATAGAAAGGGAGGTGAAGTAGTCGATGGACTGTGGGACAATGAAGGTGTATACTCTTGGGGTGGGACAAACATGTGGGGAATTAGAGTCTCTTAGTTGTGGGCGTAAGTAGCTCCTTAAAGGAAATCATTCTTGTTGTACTGTGCAACTTCTTGTTGTCCATGCCTAACCTAGGAATCCCTTTCCTGGTGGAGTTTAGTTCCAACTCGGGGGTGATCCACTGATGAGAGTGATGAGAAGTGTGGTCTAAGGCTGGGAGGTTCATGTAAGGTCTACATGAATTTGGTTTACTTCAATTAAGATATAAGATTAATGGTTAAACGATGTATTTAAGTGCATGTATATGATTCTTGCAATAATATCATGTGTTTCACTGCATGTATGTTTCCATATTATCTCTTTCATTTCCTACTAAGTTTATATGTGAATTTTTCCACAACAGAGCTCTGTCTGAGGTAGAGTGCCCGGATTTTTGGTGGTTGGGGATGTTAAAAATTGGTATCAAAGAAAAAATATGTTTACTCAGTGATGATGCCCAACCTGTTGGTGACTTGGGACGTTACAAAATGGTATCTGAGCATTTTTTGAAGTATCATGAATCGCCCTAGGTGGTCGGGGATGTGAAAAATTGGTATCAAAGTCATGGTTTCAACACTAAGCCTGGATGGTCCATGTTAGTGGAAGTTGAAGAAAAAGGTTCGGAAAGAAATTGTTGTCGAAACAAACAAAATATGAGTTAAGAGTGTCCCTGAGTGCCAAGAGAATACCTTGGCCATGTTATGAAGCTCAGGAGGTATAACGCTTTATGCAATGAAAAAAAATAAAGAATCCACAACAACCATTGTGTTGGGCCACAATTTTTTAATTTAGGGCGTAATATCTATGCAGGGGAAAGACCAACTTTTTCCAGTCGTTAGATATGGAAAAAGGTGCATGAGATTTAACCTCCAAGTCCTTAGGACTTCGTGACTTCAGCTAAGTCTATGTGTTATAGAGAAAAAGGGGCTGAAGCCCGAAGTTTCGAAGTCCCAAAGTGGATCTACACCATAGATCTGGGGATAATTGCTTGACCGTTGGTTTTGGCCGAAGACAGATCAGAATTGTTAGATCAATCCAAAAGCAAAAGGTAAGGCGTAGTGGTGAAAAACAGATCTCAGCTGATAGATATATGCGGGAATGATTGTGAGTTTTAGATCTCACAACAATGGGAAATTTAGGCATTCAAGAGTAATAAGGTGTGATAGAGTGAAAACTCTTGAAGTCCTAAAGTCTGGAGTTAATCTAGAATGTTCATCAAAAGGGACACGTGTCGGCAGATTGACTTGTTTAGGAATTCAACAATTGGGAGAAAAAAAGTGTGCTAAGGTGAAAACTTTCGAATTTTGGAGTTAATCCGGACCATTCATAAAAGGAGACGCATGTCATAAGATCAACTTAATCAAAGTTTGACATTCAAGAAAATTGGAGTTTGCAAGTGTAAAATCTTCTGAAGCTTGAAGTCCTGAAGTGATGTGGGTTGTTGACATCACCAGGGATGGGATGTGTGCCACGTGTCAATGAGTTAATAACCTTTGGAAGATAGAAATGCCAGTTAGAACATGACACGTGTCACCTATCATATTGTGCCACGTGTCTGCTTCTAGTATTTCTCCACGTGGCACTCCTCTCGAGTATGGGTAGTGGGGCCTTTGATGAATACATAAAGTAGTTAAAACCTTGGTGAATAATTTAACTAGACCGGGCCCACGATAAATTGACCCCAATAGATGTGTGGTTCCATATCGTGAATTCTGGAGACTTGGTACTCCAGAGGAAAGGTGTTATAGTTAGCATTGAGTAGAGAACTTCTGAAGGCCTAAAGGATGGAGTAAATCTCCACCATTGGTCACATGGGATGCATGCCGTTAGATCCCAAGGTCTGGAGACTTGGAACTCTAGAATAAATGGTTCATGATTGAGTGGGAGGAAGAAATACCCAAATCTTTGAAGTCCAAGAGCCAGGAAGTCTCAAAGCAGCGGATGTGACGTGGAATGATGATGTCACCTGGGTGATGTGGATGTCACTAGGCATGCCAAGTGTCATAGGACCTTGTACTTAGCAACAACTGTAGTATTCCATAGACTTGGCAGAATTGGCACTCTAGAAGGATTGAGAGTATGGACAGTCTGGAGCTCCCGAAGCCCGAAGTTCTGTAATAAATATCAGTCATTGGATGTTAGGAAGCCTAGGACTGTTGATCCACCCCATTTAACGAGTTCATCAATGCAACACTCTGAGATATTTGTTGTGATGTGCTTTGGAAACTTTCTAAGCCCAGAGTCTCGAAGCTCGTATCCACCATATACCTGAACAGGAAATGTGAACCGTAGATCCACCATCCTTTGCGAGTTTTCCTTTTCAATGTTCTGTGATGTTTTTGGTGTGAGAAAAAGGAAACCTTTGAAGCTTTGAATCCCTAAAGTTTCAAGCCTCTGGATAAGTGGCCAACTATTAACACTTGGTTACAATCGTGGTCACATGCGAATTAAGGGCTGAAGAAAGAGGGTCTAGCGCCCGAAAGTGAATTGTAGAAAAAAGCAAGACTCGAAGATAGAGCCGTGGGGATTCTTGATCGACCAAAGGCCCACAGAAAATGGAGTCTGATATTATTTTTTTGAATCAGATTTTTAAGTTATTATGGAAAATTATTAAGTCTAATATTCTGACAAAAATTGGTTGACTGTACATTTTGCATAGTTAACAATTGTCAGAACCAAACCAAATTGTTACATAGTGCAGAGAAATGGAGGAGGCACATGATGCTTATAGTCTAGAGGATGAAGTTAGAGGAATGGATGTCCATTTGGGATTTGAAGGAACAAACTCCAATGGGCATGAATAAGAAATAGATAAAGACATGAGCATGATGAAAACCATTAAAAAATTGCAAAAATATGTCCAAATTCACCAAGAAGATAACAAAAGGCTTAAGAAAGCCAAGCAGAAATAGGAAGAATTCAATATGAAGTTAATGAAGATCCTGGAAAGAATTGAAAAGAAGTTGGATAAGGAAAGTGGATCCAACAAATCAGGGAGCCACAGGTCCCCTGATGAGGAAAGAAGAGAAAGAAGTGGTAACAAACATCACCAACACTCCCAAAGGCATTCCAAAAGGAGGCCACACAACAGTTCAAGTCTATCTCCTACCAGAAAGCATAGGAGATCTAAAGTGGATGAACTAAAGGGTGAAATGAATAAGATCAAACCTCCTATTTTTTATGAAGAGCACCAAAAAGATGAAGAGGTTGAGACATGGCTACTGAGCATGCAGAAATATTTCCAATTGCATAATTATTCCTCTCATGTCGAAGGAAGAATCAAAATCTATCAAATGAAAGGAAAGGCATCCATGTGGTGGGATTGACTTGTGCAAGTGTGAAACATCAGAGAGAAGAATGTGACATGGAAGGAATTCAAGAGACATTTTGAAAAGAAGTACTTAACGAAGAGATACTATGACAAAAAGATGAAAGAGTTCTTTGAACTTAAATTGGGCAGCATGACTATAGATGAATATTAAAGGATATTTCTAGAGCTATTGAAGTATGTCTCCTTCATTAAGGATGAGACATTCAAGATCCAAAGATATATTAGTGGGATGCCATATTTTATCAATGACAAAATCCAGTACGATGATCACAAAACTATGGAAGAAACCATAAGGAAGGAAAAATGTTTATATGATCAGCATAGGGGAAAGAATACTTTCCAAAGATATTGGGAAGACAAGAGGAATTTTAAGGAGCAAAGGCAGAAGGGGATCAAGCCACCATTTTTTAGAAATAGTCCTCAAGGAAAACCAGTTTTGAGGGAGCAGGATGGTTGAAGTAGGTGGGAAAAGGCCAAGGTAGACACCTATGCAATGTTGGGGTTGTAATAGATATCATAAGTATAGATATTTCCCTCGCAAAAAGTTCAAGGTGAGATTTGTTCACAATGATCAACAAGCAAAAACTGTGGAGGACATGGGCAGAAGAGTATCAAGGATCTATGTAGCCCTATACAATGATGTAGACCCCCCTTCTCTCTTAAGGGTTGCACAACCTCCTGGTCTAGGATCGATCAAAAAATTGAGTCTGATTGAATCTCTGGATCTCTTCTAGACCCCAAACCCATTTACGCAGGTCCTTCCCTAAATGTGATGGGTCGTATGAGACCCACGACTTCTCCCCTGAGCGTTGTTTTAACGTCAACATTAAACGGAGCTATCTCTTCTCTACTAAGCCCTTTCTCCCTTGTGACAACTGGTGGTGACCACGCGCTTGAGTAAAAGGCACATCGTGAATTCGCGTTTCGCGACTCTGGGATTGCTACTACCTCCATTCCCCCAATAGTTGAAATCGCGATGACCTGAGATCTATGGTCCATATCTTCCTTTGATCAATGGCTACGATCAAATCAGTGTTTCGCGTTTAGTGAATTTGGAGTCTCAATACCTCCATCCTCCCGATACCCGACATTGCGATGGCACTGGATCAACTATTCAGATCCTCCCTTTGATCAATGACTATGATCAAATTGACATTTTATGGTTCGCAAGTTTGGAGTATCCTTGTCTCCGTTATCCCGATAGCCGCAATTGCGATGAACTCTGAATCAATGGTCTAGATCTCTCCTCAAATCTAACAGTCACTATGATATCAGGACTTTGCATTTCATGAAGTCGAGAGACTTATCACTTCTGGTCCTTTGATCCCCGAAATGCCAATATTCCACCCTAGACAATCGACGGTCCAGATCTCTCCTGGATCCAACAAATCAGATCAAGTTGCAGATTCAGGCTTCATGAATTTTTAGCGTTCCACCCTTTGAATTCTCCGCAATGAGAATCAACGAAACACAGATTTTTCACCACGTGTCCCTCCTGATGGACGGTTCTGATTCTCTATCATTTAGATTGAATGACTAAGATATTTCCTCCTTGCACTTACGCTATGTTCAGAGTTAGAAAATATTCTTGTTTCTCAAAGGTATCGAACCTTTGCACCTTCGACGAGTCTGATTCTTGTATCTCTTTAACACCTATGAAAGGTGTTACTCCTCCTGATCTTGGTCTCATGGATACTTCAATTTCCTGTGCACTCCTTGTGTTTCATGGGTTTTGAAAACTCATATCCTCGATATTTATCGAAGAGAAATTCCCCTCGCCTTCCCGACGTTCTCCTTTTCTGGTTCTTCGACTTCTTGCAAAGTCCCTTCGACACTTAGTCTAATCTCAGATTTCTGCACTCCTTGCACCATATCTTTACACAAGGTTTTGGGTTCTTGCAGATGACTATGCATGCCCTACACTAGTCTCTTTGCACTCCTCGCAAAGTGAAAATTTCATGCTATCTCTTATGAGCTTCGGAACCGAAACAGATTCCATCAATGCACTCTTTGCGTTCTGTGTGCACATCTTGCACCACACCAACATAAGAGAAACAATTGAAACATATCCTAACATTCACATTTCCAACTACTCATGATGAAATTCATTCATTCATGAAAACAAAATAACAGAGAATTGCAAGACAATGTCCACACCATACATTGGGTCAATTTTCCTCTATTATATTCATAAGTGAAAATTGTTACATTTGTAAATGAACAAAAAAAACTGAAACTCTAAAATCTCCTACTAACTTGTAGTTCTCTAATTTGAATCTCACTACAAACTAGAAACTAACCTCATTCAAGCGTAAAAAACCTCTATTTATCTCAGAGGGTTCTTAGGGTTCCCCCTAGCTACTAGTATACTCTAAAACTTAACCTAACGACTATCTGGACTAGTTGCATTCCAGAGATGTAGTGGAATCTCCCAATTTTCTCGTAATCATTCAAGCGTGCCTCTAGATTTTCCTGGCTTGATTCCAAGCGTGCCTCAAGAGATTAATTTTGGCACTGAGTTAAGGCGGTCTTCAAAATATTTATTTTAACTGCCAGCTTTGAGCTCCTATACAGATTCCTAGATGTTGATGGGTCTTGCTTCACGTGAGTGACAACGATGCTCCTGGATCATACTTGATCTGAAAATAGTAGGCTAACTTGTTATGCTATGAAAGCACCCTCTACTTCATTAAAAATAAACTTTACAGGACCTTGCTTCATGTGTTAAAATATGCAAGATAAATTATGTGTTAAGTTCATGCTTCTTTTAAATGGTTATGTGTGAGGTCTTTGCAAGATTAAATATGTTTTTTTCATAAATACAAAAACCAAAATAACTTGCGGCAAATAATAACCAACAAACAATCACAACAAGAACAACATGATAAAGGAGTTCACCCCACTCTGGGCTACATCTCCTTGAGCCTCCATCAATGGACTTGGCTTTCTGGGATTAATTTGTCAAAGATTATTTTACAAGCTTCTTCTCAACTCCAATGGAAATTCTAACTATACCATTGGGATTAGAATACATAAAACCCCCAAAAATGACTAATAAAACTCTGAAAACGGATCATGGCTCATCCAGGCATGACCTCTTCTACATGTGGCCTTAAGCTTCCTTGAGATTATTTGTGGCAAAAACACCTGTAAAAGTCCTCCAATGGATCTGAAACCTATTCCAAAGTGTTCAAAGCATAACAATTAGCCAAAAATGATTACTCAATCATAGAAAATAAACATAGGCTCATCTGAGCATGACCTCAAACAATGAGGGCTTCAAGCTCCCTAGAGCTTCTTGAAACTTCAATGGTTAAAAACCTACAAAAGAAGTCTTCAAATGCCTATGAAAATAGTGCCAATGGATTCAGAACGTCCAAAAACTCCTAGCTGGGCTTTTATGGCACCTCATTTGGCCAAAAAATGAAGAAAATAGGCCTCCTGCCATTTTCTTCCTTCAAGCTTGTTGTCTCTGGTTCGCCAAAATGAACCTCTCGGCATTCAACCAAGAACACGCTCAAAAACTAGTGCTAAAACCTAGAACCCACGCGTAACTGCAAAAATGGTCAAACTATCGAACAGTTATGGGCGCACCTAGCCCCTAACCACCAAGGCCGAATGGTTAAATGAAAAGTGGCGAGCGTATGGGGTGTTGTAAATGTTCAAACCAATTCAACTCCCGTGCACAAATATTAAGGTCATGTGCATTGGCGCCCAAAACTTAGGGTTGAACTCCATTTGAAATATACGTGCCTCCGTATATATATATATAAAACCATAGCTTAACCGTTTGATAAACCAAATGCACGCGCACCAACATTCAATTCATATGGTATAAGGTGTGCGACTGGGGGCTGGGGCTAAGCCCCAGCCCGGACCCTCGTGCCATTTATTAAACAAACCAAACTCAAATAGTTTTTAAACCATATAGTTAACAAGTAACAATGCATGGTGTGTTGGCAGGGAAAACTTTGTTAAATATTTACATGTGCATGGGGAGGTCTGGGGTTTAATCCCAACGGACTCCATAATATTTTGAACCAACAACCAATTACAACGGTGCCACGTGGCAACCCATGACTCAGCCACATGGCACCACACCATTTTCTCATTAAATGCCACGTGTCACAAATTGATTCGACCACATCTGCCAATGAGTGAATGCCATGTCACCAACTACCATGTCATCATACAGACATGCCATGTCATCATACATCCTCTGCCATGTCAGCATCCATACAGACTGTACAGACTGCATAGTTAGCACAATTTTTTTACTTGTTTGGTGATTCGAACATATCGCGATATCTCTCTCATCCGACATCCATTTGAACCCAAACTAGTTGTGTTGGGTTCATGACGACGAGGGCTACACACTTGTTTGTTTTGAGGCAATTATGAGAACTTTTATTTTTGAGCTAAATTTTGACCCTTGGTCCAGATTTTGATCAATACTCCCCTTGACAAAAAATCATGTACTCCTGTCATGAGCTCCTACACTGACTTTCCATGCTTCTGGATAACAACTTCATTTTCCCAACTGGCATCTTCTATTGGGTGTCCCTTCCACTTGACCAGATATTCAAAATAGCTCTTCCTCGTCTTTTTTCCAATCCTCTGTTCAACAATCTTCTCCATCTATGGTTTTTCTACTATAGGCATTTGTTTCTCCCATTGAATATTCTCTTGATCTTGTGATCCCTCTATTTCATCTTTCCTGTAAGGATATAGGTCTAAAACAATTAATATGGGAAATATGCCCACATCATCCGGTAGCTCAATCTCATGGGCATTTGCATCAAACTTCTTCAAGATCTTACATGGACCTATCTTCTTCATATTTATCTTGTTATATGTCCCCCTAGGGAACCTTTCCTTCCTAAGATGTGCCAGAACCTGATATCCTACTTAAAATTGAAGTTCTATGTGATTTTGATCATCTCTGCACTTGTACTCCTGGTTAGAACTCTGCAACTATCCTCTTATCTGGGTATGGAGCCTCTACATTTCTACAACAAAATATTCTGCTCCAGCACTCCTGATCTCACTCTATTCCAAGTCTCTCAACTCATATACTCCCCTGGGTTGCATTCCATACAATATTTGGAATGTGATCTTTTCAGTGCTCCTATTTGGTGAGTCATTGTATGCAAATTCTGCTTGCGGCATAATCTGATCCCACTGATTATGGTGTTTAGTGACCAGACTCCTTAACAATTTCCCAAAATTCTATTCACCACCTTAGTCTATCCATCTATATGAGGATGATAAGATATGATGAAGTACAAATATGTCCCCAACTTCTTACACAGTGTTCTCCAAAAGTGACCAACAAATTTTGTGTCTCTGTCTGAGACAATGCTTCTAGGTAGGTCATGAAGTCTTACAACTTCCTTGAAAAATAGATTTGAAACATGTGTTGCATCACTAGTCTTATGGCATGGGATAAAATGTACCATCTTTGAAAATCTATCCACCACCACAAATATGGAATCAAATCCTCTTTGCATTCTTGGTAGTCCCAACACAAAATCCATGCTTATTGCATCCCAAGGCCTCTTTGGTATTGGCAATGGTTGATGCAATCCAATGTTCTTTATTTTTCCTTTTGCATGTTGGAAGATTCTACATCTGTTCACAAACTTTATCACTTATGTTCTCATACCTGGCCAATAGTATGAACTTCTCAACTGTGCAAATGTTTTATCATGGCTGAAATGTCCAACCAATCCTCCACTATGTTTTTCCTTCAAAGGGTTATCCCTCATTGAGCATTTTGGTATGCACAATTGATTTCCTTTGAACAACAATCCCTCTTGAACCATGTACTTTGTCCACTAGCTTTTGTCTCTCAACACATGATTTTCACATGCTTCATATGCTTCCTTGAAATCTGTATCATCATAATGCATGTCCTTAAGGTGCTCAAACCCCAAGGTCTTCACCTGGAATTCCTGTGGAATCAAACATCTCCTGCTTAATGCATCAACAAACTTGTTAGAATTCCCAACGATATGTTCTATGACAAAATTAAAATTCTTCATAAACTCAACCCATTTTTCATGCCTCTGATTCAATTTTTCCTTCCTATTTATGAATTGTAAAGCCTGGTTATCGCTATAGAAGACAAATTCCCATGGGAAAAGATAATGTCTCCATTTATTCAAGGCTTGAATTATGGCATAAAATGTTTTGTCATATGTGGATTATTTTCTCTTGGTCTCATTCAACTTCTCACTAAAATAGGAAACAGGTCTATTATCCTTACTCAAACCTGCTCCTATTGCAACTACACTTGCATCACACCTCACCTGGAATGTCTTTTCAAAATTCGGTAAGACCAAAATTGGTTGTTCTATGATTTTCTCCTTCAGTATATTGAAGCTCCTTTCGGCCTCCTCTATCCATTTAAAATACTTATGCTTCTTCTTCACTATATCCATCATTGGTGCACAATTTCCACTGAAGTCTCTGATGAACTTCCTATATAAACTTGCTAATCCATGGAAGCTCCTTACCTCAAACATGCTCCTTGGTGACGACCATTCTTTGAGCGCTTTCACCTTCTCTGGATCCATCTTCATTTCCTTTGAAGAGATCACAAAACCCAAGTAAATGAGTTATGTATTCATAAAAGAGGACTTATTCATATTTATCAACAAATTCTCCTGTTGTAGCCTCCTCATCACAAATGACAGGTGCCTCAAATTCTCTTATTTAGTCCCTCTAAAGATCAGTATATCATCTAGATATACAACCACAAACTTGCCAATGAAATCTTCCAGTATTTCATTCATCAACCTCATAAAAGTACTCAGGGCATTTGTTAAGACAAATGGCATAACAAGCCACATATACAAACCTTCATTTTTCTTAAAGGTTGTTTTCCACTCATCACCTTCTCTCATACTAATCTAGTGATATCCACTTTTCAAATCTATTTTAGAAAAAAAAATTCTCCACTTAAATAGTCCATTAAATCATCCATTCTGGGTAAAGGAAATCTATACCTAATGGCGATCTTGTTAATGGCTCTTGAGTATATACACATTATCCATCCTCCATCTTTCTTTGGACTCAACACAATCGGTACTGCACATGGACTTAAGATTTCTCTGACCAAACCCTTGTCTAACAGTTTCTGGACTTCGTTCTTCACCTCCTCATTCTCTTGAGGTGTCAATATATATGCTTCTTTGTTTGGAAAACTTGATCCTGGTATCAAGTCAATATGGTGGATGATACTTCTGATGGGTGGAAATGAGTTTGGCAGCTCATCCACCACTATGTCAGCGAAATTTTCCAGCAATTCCTGAACTTCTTCAAGAAAATCATCCATCGAAGTACTTGTAAGGATAACTCTGGGTTTCCTCACCACAACGAACTACATCTCCTGTTCTTCCTTGACTTATTTTTAGGATTTCCTTCCCACTCATGAGAAGTATGCTTGTGATGGCCTCCTCTTTCACTCTCTTCTCCTCTATTAATAGAAACATGCGTGTCCTACCATTCTTCTCTAATGTGTATGTATTTTTCCTCCCATTTTGAATGACATTCCTGTCAAACTACCATGGTATTCCCAACAAAATATGACATACATCCATGTGAATTAGTTCACACAGAATTTCATCTCTATATCCTCCTATCTTAAATTCAACCAAGCATTGTTTAGTAACCATTACCTGGTGTCCTTTTTGCAACCATGAGACTTTGTATGGCTTTGGGTGTGCAGTTGTCTCCAGCTCCAATTTCTCCACCATATCTATGGATACTAAGTTATCAGTTCTCTCATTGTCGATTATCACCCTGCATACTCTATCTTTAGTCTTGCAAGATTTTCTAAAGAGAGTGTTCCTCTGCACCGACTTTTCAACTTTTGGCTCTGGTTTTAAGAGAACCTTCCTCAACATCAGGCATCTTCCATCCTATGATCCTTCTATATCAACATCTCTTCTCTATGATTCTGAAAAGTGAGCTTCACCTCCTCCTTCTTTATTATTCTTGGAGAAATACCAAGACATGTGTCCTATCTTTCCACATGCATAGCATCTTACTTCTCCTCCTCCTCTTCTTCCTCTTCCTCTAGAAGAAATTATTCCACCACCCTGTCTTCCTCGAGAACTTCCTCCTCTTTCCGAGTGACTGTGTGGTTTCTCAGTCTTGTCCTTAGACTTATGTTCTCTTTCATGGGTAAATCCCTTTCTTTTTCTCGAGACCAAGATTTTACCTCTCCCTCGCTGAATTTTCTTTCTCGCCAACTTCTCCTCTGCCTTTAGCACAAACTGATAAGAATCCTCCACTGTTCTTACTGACATCATGTTGAGCTCATCCTGGATTTCATATCTCAGGCCATTTATATACCTGGAAAACTTTTCTTCATCTCCCTCTCTTTGTCTAGTTCTGATGTTCAACCTATATAACTCCTTTGTTTACTCCTTAACTATCATCCCTTTCTGTCTCAGGTTCTGCATTTTCTTGAATAGATTGATCTGATAATATTTGGGCATGAACTTAGCCTTCAACTTGGCTACCATTATGTCCCAAATATTTATATTTTGTTTTCCTTTTATTCTTCTTTCAGCCTATAGCTCATCTGACCATAGTGTTGCATGTCCTTTTAGTCTGGTGACAACATGTCTCACCCTTCTTTCCTCATCGACATCTTCATAGTTGAAATATTTGTCCATGGATCTTATCCAATCTAATAGATCTTCAACATCTAAATTGCCTTCATACATTGGGACATCCATATTGGCTCTACGTCCCAATATGGAAACTGCTCTCAGCAAGCATTCTTCAGCAACATCCCCTCCTGCAATTTCTTCAGCAACATTCTCGCCCACAACTTCCTCGCTATATGTAGTGCTGATGTCTCCTGTATTAGGTGCTCTTTTCTGTGTTGCCTCCATCACCTCTAATATTGCACGAAGTTTTTGCATCTCCCATTCTATAGCTTGATTGGATAAAGGTTGGTCTCCTCGTCTCCTTGGTGGCATTGTGCTGACTGTCTGTCACACACAGAGAGTACAACTCTAAGTTCTTTTGTCTCTTCTCCTTTGCCTATTGTCTGCAAGAAAAACTTCTACTATGATACCACTTGATGCAGACCCCCCTTCTTTCCTAAGGGTTGGACGACCTCCCAATCTAGGATTGATCAAGAAACTGATTTTTATTGACTCTCTAGGTCTTTTCTAGACCCAAAACCCACTTACAAAGGTCCTTTCCCCAAATGTGCAGGACGCATAAGACCCACGACTTATCTCCTAAGTGTTGTTCGAACCTCAATGCTAAACGGGCTCTATATCTTCTCTACTAAGCCCTTTCTACCTTGTGACCACTAGAGGTGACCACTTGCTTGAGTAAAAGGCATGTCGTGACTTCACGTTTCACGAATCTAGGAGTGCTTCTACCTCCATTCCCTTTATTGCCGAAATCGCGATGACCTTATATTTGCGGTCTAGATCATCCCTTCATCGATGAATGCGATCAAATCAGTGTTTTGAGTTTCATGACTTTGGATTCTCAGTACCTCCATCCTCTCGATTCCTGAAATTGTGATGGCTTTGGATCGACGGTTCATATCCTCTCTTTGATCAACGACTGTGATCAAATCAACGTTTCACGGTTTGCGAGTTTGGAGTATCCTTGCCTCTGTTCTCTCGATAGACGAAATTGCAATGGACTCTGGATCAACGATCCAGATCTCTCCTCAGATCTGATGGTCATGATGATTTTGGGACTTTGTGTTTCGTGAAGTCAAGAGACTTATCAATTCCGGTCCTCCGATCCCCAAAATGTCGATATTCCACCCTAGACAATCGATGGTCCAGATCTCTCCTAGATCCAACGACTCAGATCAAGTTGCGGATTCGAGCTTTGTAAATTCTTAACATTCTTCCCTTTGAATTCTTCACAATGCAAATTAGTGAAACATTTATCATTCGCCACACGTCCCTCTTGATGGACAGCTCCAATTCTCTAGTGTTCATATTGAATGATTGAGATCTTTCCTCCTTGCACTTATGTTATCTTCAGAGTTAGCAGATCTTTTGGGTGCTCAAAGGTCTCGGATATTTGCACCTTTGACGAGTCTGATTCTTGGATCTCTTTAACACCTATGAAAGGTGTTACTCCTCCTGAGCTTAGTCTCGTGGAGACTTCGATTTCCTACGCCCTATTTGCGTTTTAGGGATTTCGATAACTCAGATCCTCGGGATTTCTCGAAGAGAAATTCCTGTCACCTTCCTGGCATTCTCCTTTTCTATTTCTTTGACTTCTTGCAAATTCCCTTCGACACTTAGCTGAATCTTGGATCTGTGCACTCCTTGCACCAAATCTTTACACAAGGTTTTGGGTTCTTGTGGATGACTTTGCACCAGTCTCTTTGCACTCCTCACAAAGGAAAAGTTTCATGCTATCTCTTCTGAGCTTCAGAACTGAAACAGATTCTGTCAACACACTCTTTGCATTCTGTGTGCACACCTTACACCACTTCAACAGAAGAGAAACAATTGAAACTAATCCTAACATTCATAGTTCCAACTACTTATGACAAAATGCATTCATTCATGAAAGAAAAATAACATAGAATTGCAAGAAAATGTCCACACCCTACATTGGGTCAATTTTCCTCTGTTATATTCATAAAAGTGAAAATGGTTACAACTGTAAATGAACAAAAAAAACTAAAACTATGAAATCTCCTACTAACTTGCAGTTCTCTAATTCGCAACTCACTACCAACTAAAAACTAGCCTCATTCGGGTGTACAAAACCTCTATTTGTCTCAGAGGTGTTAGGACCACATATTGTACCCTTTTTGCCCATACTTTTTGCTATTATTTTACCCTTCATCACCTGCATTTTGACTTATACTATCATTTCATCTGATCATTCCAAGGTATACAACGTCCTTTCTCATTACTTTATGCTTAATTCGCTTTGCATAACACTTTACAATACTTTTGAACCTAACCATTGATTAGAAGTGCATAAGTGTCTATATCTGCAGAATAGTATCCAAGACCGATGCTGAAACACAGAACTGTCCAAGTTGATGCTGAAACACGGAAGCTGCTACATAGTCCGAGGAAGCACATGCT